>BHEV01048218.1:0-20963 GCA_004319985.1 Emydocephalus ijimae
CCCCCCTCAGTTTGGACATCAGGGGACTCGGAGATTCCTGACTGCAGCCTTGATCGTAGCTGATCAATATGGTGCTTCCATGGTCTATTATCGCGACATTCCACGAGGTAAGATCTAGGGCCGGTTACTCGGACCACAGTCGCCTCGACCCACAACGTATCGCCCGACAAGTTCTTAGCGAATACCAAGTTGCCTACCTGGAAGGTACGGCATCGCCCGCTAGATCTGTGTGGTTTCTCAGGTTCGTACGATGGGTGTAGTCAGTCGAGGTGGGAGCGGAGCTTCCGCCCCATCAGCAATTCGGCGGGAGTTTTATTGGTGATGCTGTGCGGAGTGATATGCTGCAAAAGGAGTATCCGGTTTATTTTTTCTTCTATATTGTCATAGTCCATTTTGTGTAGTGTTTTCTTGATGAATTGTACCATGCGCTCGGCCCTTCCGTTGGTCGTAGGATGCACCGGCGAAGTCAGCGCATGGCGAATACCGCAATCCACCAGGTACTGTTCAAAGGACAATGCAGTAAATTGGGGTCCGTTATCGGATACCAGAACATCTGGTAATCCATGTGTTGTAAATAGTCTGTCTAGTTTCTTGATGACCGCTTCGGTTGTTGTATTCCTCATTTCGTGGATTTCGAGCCAGTTTGAGGAGGCATCCACTGTCAACAAGAATGTGTGGCCTTTGGTAGGTCCCACAAAGCCCAGATGAATACGGGACCAGGGTCCCCGCGGTGTTTCCCATTCGGTTGGGGTCGCTTTCGGTGGGGCGTTGCTTACTTCCTGGCATTTGTGACACGCTTTGACCCATGTCTCGATTTGCAACGTTGTCACTGTAGGCGTGGGGTCATCAATGGTCTCTGGAAGTGGTGCTCAGCTCAATGCGTCGGCGTGGGGAATGGCCTTCCCCGGGCGGTGTTGCAGCCGATAATTATAGGCAGCCAAGAATTCTGACCAGCGAGTCATTCTGGGAGACAATATATAGGGGATTGGTTTGTCTCCCGCTATTATTCCCAGCAAAGGTTTGTGGTCAGTCACTACAGTAAGGGCTCAGCCATACATGTACTCATGAAATCTCTTGACAGCAGACACAATAGCAAGGGCTTCTTTATCAATCTGGCTATAATTGCATTCTGCTTTTGAAAGCGTCTTCGAGAAATAGGCAACAGGGGCTTCGCTACCGTTTGGCAAAAACGTGGCTCAAAATGGCGCCTACTCCGAAAGGCGATGCATCACACGTGATTGTTAACGGCAAAGTCTCATTGTACTGCATTAGTACAGCGTCAGAAGTCAATAAATTTTTTACATTTTGAAACGCCTGCTCTTCTCTATGTCCCCATACCCAGCTTGCTTTTTTGTCCAATAAACGATGTAGGGGTTCGGCTACGGTTGCTTTGTGCGGTAGGAAAACGTTATAAAAATTGATAAGGCCCAGAAACGCCTGGAGGTTGGCTTTATTTTGAGGTTTTGGGGCATTCTTGATTGCCCTCAATTTGCTATCGGTAGGGTGAATGCCATTACTGTCAATTAAATATCCTAGAAATTCGACACGATCAGTGCACAATTTACACTTGTTTTTCTTAACTTTAAGCCCTGCGTCTTTGAATCTCTGGAGAACCAACTTTAGGCAATCTCGTAAAATTTTTGGGGTAGGTGCAGCGATTAACACATCATCAAAGTATGGAACAACGCCTTTTATTCCTTGTAATAGTCTTTCCATCAAACTTTGAAAGATTCCCGGGGCTACGCTCACTCCGAATTGGAGTCGGGTACATTTAAATTCACCTTGGTGCGTAACGATTGTCTGTGCCTCTGCCATTTTTTTGTCTACCGGCAGTTGTTGGTATGCCTGGGCTAAGTCTAGTTTAGCAAAGACTTTTCCGCCCCCCAGGGAATGGAGGAGGTGCTGCACCACCGGTACCGGATATGCGTTTTGTTGAAGGGCGTGGTTTAGGGTGGCTCAGTAGTCCCCACAAATTCTTATCGATCCATCCGGCTTAATGGGTGTAATGATTGGGGTCTCCCAGGGAGAGTGATCGGTTGGTTCTAACACGCCCTGGGCTATCAATTTATCAAGTTGCTCATCAATTTTTGGTTCCATTTAAGGACAAATGGAACTCGACGAGGCTTAAGGCGGATGGGAGCTATTTTGGGATTGAGGTTAAATGATATCGGGGTTCCCTTGTACTCGCCTAGTTTTTCTGCAAAGATGTCCTTGAATTCTTGGACGAGGTCCTCTTCCCAGTTGCTGCTCCCGATTCGGTGAATGCCTGCCACCTCAATTCCAAGCGGAGCGAGCCATTGGAGGCCTAACAGGCTAGGCTGGTCCTTGTCGATCACAGTCAGGGGTAGGAATGCTGTACGGTTCTTGAATGATACCCGAACTCGACTGGATCCTATGACTGGAATCCGATTCCCTTGATAGTCTTTGAGTATGAGTCTTTGGAATCGGAGATCTTGTCACCGGATAGTAGGGATGAGTTGCTTGAGGGTCTTCCAGGAAACCATCGAGAGAGACGATCCTGAGTCGACTTCCATCAGGCAGGGCTGGTTTTCGATGGCCACTTTCACTTGGATCTTCTTGGCATCCAGAGAGGAGGCGTTACCAATCGTGATAGTTTGGTGAGCCTCTTCTCGCTTCGTGGGGCAGTTTATGGCAGTTTTTGCTTCTGTAGGAGTAGTCGTTCCATTGGTGGTTCACTGGTTCTCGCCTTACAGGATGGCTTCCTGTCGGTTGGCGATAGTTAGCCCCCCTCGAGGGCTGGCTGGGTCCTCTTTGACTTCTACAGATTTGTCCGATATGGCCTCATTTCCCGCACACATGGCAGAGCCCCACAACCAGCGCATTGGTATTGAGATTTCTGGCGTTGGTCCCGTTTGGACCTCAGTTGATGGACCTCTTCTTCGTCACTGTCTGACGACGAAGAGAGGTCCTCATGGTGGGTCGTTATAAGCTGCCCTTCAGACTTAGGTAAAATTTCGCAGGTTGGTTGGTGAACTGGGGTGCGGTTACGGCACATTCAGGCAGCCGACTTCCTGGTTACTTCTGCTGCAGAAGCTTCAGCGATAGCATCGGCAAGGCTGATGTCGCCTTTCGCCATCAACTTGCTTTGGATGTGTGGTGCATCCAATCCCAGAACTATTCTGTCTCTTAAGGCTTCTTCAAGGTCGGAAAACCCACATAGGCCTCCCAGATTCCGGAGATCCGCTATGAAATCAGCAACACTTTCGCCCTTCTGTTGGCTTCTTTGATAAAATTCATGCCTTCTGACGAGCATTGGAACGATCGGCGCGTAGTGGGCCCTCAATAGAGGTTCGAGGACATCCCAGTCCACAGACTTCACTTCTGCCGGTTTCGCTAGTGCCTTGGCCATCTTGAATACGGTCGGCCCGCAATGCGTTCGGAATACCGACCGTTTCTTTCCAGTAGTGGCATCCTTCAAATTGTTGGTTTCCAAAAACATTTGGAAACGATCCATGTAAGAGCCCCAGTCTTCTTGCGCTGGGTCGAATGGAGCGGGTGGTATGACGCTGCCGGACATGGTTCCGCCGTTGTGCGTTTCAGCCACGTGCTTGGATATCGTTCTTCGTTGTTCAGTCAGCTCTGACGTCTCCACATCCCATCCTCGTTGGCAGTGTTAAGTTCTGAGCGTGGGCGCGAAGAATGGAGACGAGCTGGTGAAACAGTGAACTTCAAAACTCTTTATTAACATGGTGTGACAGCTCAGCTCAATGGCTGGAACGGCCTTCCTTATATAGGCAACTTATTATATATTCAATGAAAACCCGGGAGCGCTAGCCCCGTTAACCAATGGGAGAGGCTCATTAATGGCCAATCAGATTCACCTGAATGGACCAATCCGATGTCGCCATTAACGGCCAATCAGAAGTGCAGGGCCAGAACCCTGCACTTGACTTCAAGCTCTTGATAACTTTATTAACACATTTATTCATTCATAACAGTGCCGGTAGAGTTAACACCATCCCAAGGCATCCTTTGATGGATGCCCAAGTCCCAATGTCTATTGTTGTTTGTTACACTTCTTCTCTACAGGCACTCTGTTCTAATGAGTTATAACAGGCTGAGAAATTACTTTTAATTTCCCACAATTACCCAAACAGACCATTTGTGTACAATAGAAGATAGGATAGCTCTTATCCTTTTTCACTTCAGCTGACCGCAGTGAAGAGATCAGCTCTTCCTTTTACAGAATTTCAGCTGATATTTCTTGGAGTATGAATCTGATTCTTATTTACTGAAATAAGATTAGAATTTAGGGTAATGCTTATAGCATCAAAAACAGGGTGGAGATGGTTGATTCACTCTTTCTTCATTTCAGAATCTGAAGAATTCTGATAGTTGGATGCCCCTATACATTGGGCATTATTTAAAAATCCAAGCAATCTTTTAATCCTTGCTCAAGAACATCACTCTAATGGAAAAGAAACATTTATTTGGATATTTATAGTACTATGCTCAAATCCCATGCAATTAGTAAAATTGGAGGAGTTCAGAAAGAAAAATGTGTACTCTGAGTTCACCCTTTGTCACTCCAATGTCAACACAAACTACTAATTTTAAAAAAACTTTTATTTTGATCTGGATCAACCAACTATATGGATGTGCAAAAAGCAAGCCAAATAAAGTCATAGCAAATATTTTTTTTTAAAAAAAACTGAAGTGCAAGTAGTCCTCTGCTTATAACCACATTTGCGAGCATTTAGCAGTATTTACTTCAACCACAGTCTAACACTTCTCACCTAGTAATGTATCTGCAATCTGAGTATTTTTAAAAGCATCAAGATTTGTTATTTTACTTACAAATGTTGAAAAGCAAAACCTTTTTAAAATTTAATTTTGTAATGATCATCCATTCATTTGGGATCCCCCTCAAAAAAAATTATATTCCTAAATAAAACAATGAACTGAGCTTTGCTCCATTTTAGAATCTTTTTTGCCACAATTGTCAAGTGAATCATTGCAGTTGTTAAGTCCGTAACACTGTTGTTAAGTTAATCTGGCTTCCCCATTGACTTTGCTTGTCAGAAGATCTCAGTAAGTGATCACATGTCCCTAGGCAACGGTCAAAAATAGCATCTGAATTTTGTTCATGTGACCATGGGAACCTCAAGTTCAAGATTCTTTATGAGCATGTAATTCATCATTTGATTTCCATTTCATCACATTGTTTCCCATTTTTTGAGTGGCCTAGAGGTGGAGCTCTCACCTCACAATCAGGAGGCTGTGAGTACGATCCTAGGTAGAGGCAGATATTTTTCTCTCTGGGCACCTTGAGAATATATCTGCTGAATATAATTCTGCATTGGTGATAGGAAGGGCATTCGGCCAGTAAACACTCAGCTCCACCCAGACTCCACCCTGCAAGGGATTATGGGGTCATTAAAAGGAGATAACATTGTTTCGCATTTTTGCTTGAACCTCTTTCATCTGGTTTGTTTTTCATTTATCTTACTAAGATTGTCCATGTTTTCCTGTTTTCACTCTAAAGTAAGTTAAAATAAGTCAATTAAAATTAATTTTCATTTATAGTTGCAATCTTTTACATAGATTGTTAACCAATAATTCATTGAATACCATCTTTTTTATGCAATGTCCTACTACAAATATAGAGTTTCTGTCTTTTGTATAGAAAATACATCATATTTCACATCATATCACAGTCGCATTGACTGACTGTGCAGGTCCTAGTGCATTAGGTAGTATCACCAAAGCAAAGCAGAGAGTTTAGATAAAGAATTATTTGAGAATGCTCAACAGCAGTCCAGTTGAACATCATGTGACATTATTAAGCTCTATGATTTTCTGCAAAATACATCCTTTCATTCTCTCATCATGCCTTGTCTTCTCTGCTGGTTCTGCCTGACAAAAGTATTTTTCACCATGCAGAATAATGGTATAGTTAGACGGTGCTATGTCCTGGACTGACATAACTTAAACTGTGCAATTCTGAAGTTGAGATCTACAAAGCAGTGTGGATACTTTTTGAGTAATGGCCTTTTACAACATACATATTCATATATACGTCATATTTCAGGAATTAAATGGCCTGAAAAGTCTACTGGTAATGATGCAGTTTTGTTAGCTAAAACACAGATTTCATATGAAATATGAAGCACAGTGCAATTTTTATGCATAATGACTTAAAAGCCATTGCCTTCAGTGAGGCTACCTCACTGAAGATGATCTTCAGCAATGGTTGGATTGTGCATCTTTTCACATTACTATGTTGTAGAAATTTTATTCTTAAAATTTCAGTTTTACTACGGTAGTCTGTAGTGTTTATTACACATTTTTGTTTTACTCATCCTTAGGTATAAACAAACAAGATATAAATGTTCATTACCAGCAGAATAGAAACAATAATGTGAAAGAAAGACAATATATTATCTACATATATAATAAAAAAAATTGTCAGGCTGAAATGGCCATCCATTAGAGCCCACCATTTGAAAATACATTAAGGAACAAATTAGCAGGAAATAAGGGTTTGGGAGGGGGAAGAGGATTAATTACCACTCTGTATCTCAGAGAGTGTTTTTCCATTAGCCACAATTAGTACACTAAGGCTAAATTAAAATTATGCCCCATTTTCAACACTGCAAAGAAACATTACAGAAAGAAAAGAAGAATAGCAGAGGGTTGAAGGGGGGATCCTTAAGCAGAGTAATTAATATATTGGCATTTCTGAATTACCTCAGTGTTACTCAGTCAATGAGTCTTTTTAATTGTTTATTATACTAATTCCTGTTAGGTAAGAATCTTTAAAAAGCCGTAGATTTGTGGAAGGTAGCCATTGGGGAAAAGGCTGGTTAATACAAGAAGGAAAAAGGTACAATAAAGCTAACTATCCAAGACACGTTACTGCCTAAATGAAGAACAAAATGTCAGCACTTAAAAAGCCATGTTATGAAACCATTGTTTTTAAAACCAAGGTCAAGGTCAATGATACAGTACAATAAACAGATGCTTATGGACATCACTGCATCTGAAAATATCTCTAGTAATCTCCTCTAAATTTGATACCCCCCTTTTTATTTTTATCTTTCGTGATTGGCTACACCTACCATCTTTTGAGTAGTATCCAAGAAATGATCATCAAGAAATTTCAGATGTTTGAATTGTTTAAATAGGTTGGAGTTTCTGTGATAGTGCATGTAAAAAAAGGGCTCCCTCTTGGACATTGTCGATATCTAGGAGACGACCAACATCTTAATTTCAAATAGGAAAACAGTGATAATTACAGTGCAGTGTTATCTAGGTTGAATTCAGGGGATCTACTCTGAGGAAATTATAATCAAGATTTCTGCCTAGGAATTAGAAAAATGCCTTCAAAATATATTTAACTGTAATTTTGTAAATTTTCTTGTAAAAGAATAACAAAGATGTCTACAAAAAGAATATCTAACAGAGGGGAAATTATTTCCTTTCCCTTGAAAATATGTTTCAGTTTAACATCAATATATTTCTCTCTTTTATTACTGCACCTTTATTAATATAAAAATAAATATTTTTCTTGAGATGAATTTGGATTTTCTGGACAGGAAATATGCTTCAAGAGTTTTCTCTCCTTTTTCCTGGTCACCTGCAGCATGGGGTATACTAGGGCATAATGTGTATAATATATATAAGAGTAAGATGTTTAAGGAAATTGATCAGTGCAGCTCAGAGCTTTCCTGTTCTGATGGTTATATAGCATTCATCAAGATTGTTGCTTATTTCTTTAAGGCGCATTTGATTCTTTCATGACAGTTTTGGAATCATTGCCTAGCAGTAAATAAGGAGCAGGTGTGTGTGAGGAAATAAAGAAAGGAAGGAAGTTCTGATTTTCTTGTTGGAATGATTAAACCTTTCCTCTCCCCCAAATACTAATTGAAATTGGTAAAGTCCTTTCAGAGTGAATATTTTATTTGGTGGTTAAGCCAATATTAGTGCAATAATAAAAGAAACTCAAACACATCAAATGGCCCAGAGCATCACAAACATAGTCAGTTCCAAGGCTGTTACCAAATGAGCAATGGACTAATTGTGTAAATGCTGTTAATTAGTTGTGCAGAGCCCCTAACTGGGCTTTCTCCTGTAACTAATAAGAAATCAATTAGGTAATGAAGTGGCCATTAAATGCGATGCTAATCATTGCTGGGATATTTTTAATGTTTTTCCTTTTTTCCTCTTTCCTTATGATCCTTCCTAATTGCATCTGCCATACGGAGCTCACAGCTTTCAGCCTGTTTAATGAAACATCATTATATCATAACTGGCATTCTTGGAAGAGTTAGTGGCAAATCTGCTTCCCAATTATTTTTAATTGCCAGACATGCTCATAATTGGCCCTTTTACCAATTGGTTCAGAGCTTTGCACTGTCATGAGCTAAACACAAAGATAGTGTTTGCCTTTCCTTGCATATAAAGGCTGACAAAATTATTGGCCACACTGAAAATGTATCTTGCAACCCAGATGAGAATCCATAGCAATGCTTTTGATGGGAATAGCAGAAGATCTGCTGCTTCCCCATGGAGCCAGATCAATCTTAGCATGCAAATGTTGCGGCAGAAGGCCAGCTATTCCAAACAGTAAACATTATAAAGGGGGACTTTAACTTTTACAGTGAGCTGCTTGGGCATTAATACAGGAAGCAGAAATTAGGACAAGCTGATATCCTAAGATTTCCATTTAGATCCCTCCAGCAGAGTTCTGCATCAGGGTGCAGAGAAGATTTGAGTTCTGATCCATCATACATCCGAATAAAATAGCCTATCATGAGCAAGAGGCATGAAAAGTTAGAGAAAGGCCTAGCATAAGGAAGGTCAATTAAAAAGCATAGAAATACATCAGAGTCTTAAAATAATAATTATAAAAATTCAAAAAATATAACACAAGTATATAGATAAACAAAAAGTCTAATAGGAATCTAAAAGGAGAAGTAGGGGCATTCAATGGTATAGGGGAAATAAAGGTTAGTACATGGTAGATGAAATCCATCAGAGCATTTTAAAATGATGAACTAAACGCTCACTAGTTAATGGCACAGATCATCTGTTGGATTTTAAGTGCTGCTGAGCAGAAACTGGCAACATATGTTGTAGCAGGATTAGTATTTAGCAGTAGGGAAGTATAGAATTGTCCTTTGCACCCTGGGTATTTAAGCAATAATGGTGGTAAATTAGTGATAGGACAGGCTGATATCCTAAGATATCCATATTAGATCCCTCCACCAGAGTTCATGACAACAATAGCATGAATATCTGCAGTACAGGCATTGGAGCAGTAAATGCTCTTCTGTTTGAATGTGTCCAGAATCACAAGGATGTTGTCCCTCTTGTAAGGAATCTTCTTGTATTGGTCTTCAAGGAAAGCTGAGGGGAGCTTACATTGTGTGAGAGTAAAGGCCCTCCAGTGATCAGGTACTCTGAGATTAGTTAAGTAGCAGTAGTCGGGGAAGTAGAATACCTGTTGGACTCACTGGAAAGCATCTGAATCTTATGTCTTAAAAGCTTTTTGCAAGGATCACAGATGCTGAATTTTTTTTTGTCATATTGTTCTTTTTTTTTACTGCAAGTTGGGATATAGTTTCTATACAGTTTTTATACTCAACCACATAAAATCCAATTTTTCTTACTTCTCATGCATTTTTGTATGAGGGTAATCCTTTTGCAATTGTATTTTCATAATAAGATACATTTGTAGATTATTTTCATATATACATATGTGTGTATACACACACACACACGTGAAAATATATAGACAATAGTGGCAAATATCTGTAGCTTATATGTAGGATGAGAGTCAAGGTTCATTCTCCAAGCTTGTAGGTTGGTTTCCGAATGTTTCATTATCAGGCTAGATATATATAAATTGTGACTCTCACTACAAAATCTTGAAATGGCAATTTTTTTTCATATCTATATTTTTTGGATTTTCTTATATATTAGGAATCAGTATATGATCTATTAGTACATTTCCACTTCATTCTTAAAATGCCATATCATGGCTTAAGGAGTGTTCATTTATATTTTCCTTTTCTGTTTGGACACTTCTTTTAAGAAGTGTCATGTATTGCATAAAGCTTTGCAGTGGAGCAAGATTAAAATTAAATACACAGTCCACTAAGAAAATTTCCACATGTTCCACTCCATTTCAGTTATTTGGGCCATGATGAAAGTAGTAATAGAACACATCTGGAGAACACAAGCTTGGAGAAAGGTGACCCAAACAATTAAATTGATCTCAGTTGTTATCCCCAATCTTCATAGAAGTATTCCTGTGTCAAGCAGTTAACAGTTTTTCTTCTTTTTTATTTTACAAAGAGGGAAAGCTAAAATGAGAGAAAGTGTCTCATAAAAGGCAATCCAGTGAGGTTATGTCTGATTAGATTTTGAATTCAAGAATGAATCCCAGAACTTTGTTCAAATATGGTTATAGATTAATATTGTTATCATGTATGATATTTAGATATGGTATTGTACATCAGATCATGTCTTAAGTTACAATAAAAAATTCTTGAAGAAAATAGAACCTCCTTTTGATAAACAGGATTAGAATGTAACCTTACACATGCCAAAAAAGGAAACATTTCCCTTCAATTGAAATAGATTTTTATGACTTCATGGACATCTTGTCACCAATATGGAAGTTATTTGCTATTGCCTTCATCTAGGACTTTTTTTTATTTCCAGTCTCACCTAAAGCCTGGTGGTCTTTCAGGGAGTCATAATCAGTTCCAAATAATCAATTGCTGCTTAACTTCACCCATTGAGTTGAATGAACCTTAATTGAAATTAAGCTTTAGATTTATAATGTTGGACCTCAGCTGGAGAAACTGACTTCAAATCTCTGCTCAGCCATATCTGTCTTTAAGTTTCCCTAACCAGGTTATTTTGCCATGACTATGGTGTGCTCCCCTCAATATCAAAACTGGGAAATCATCAGCCTTACAAGTTTGCTTCAAAATGACAATAGCTAATCCAAAATACAAAGAGAACATTCAGTACATTATTTCTATACATTATAGTATTCTTTTCATAATTCCCTATATTTTTATCTCAATATAAATACAAAAATTACATTACTAAGTACAGCCATGATTGGCATTTTTCTTTTGACTGAAATACCACTAGATAATTAAATCACCATAATTTTAAATGTCCTGCAAATATATTTGCAATAAAGCTGGTTTGATTTTAGCAGGATTAAAAATGGCCTTTGCCTCTGCCATTTTATAGTAGTTCACAAAACATCTGTGCGCAACATATGCATGTGTGTGTGAATGCATATATAGACATTTAAAGAATATTTTCAAAAGGGATTTTGTTTTGGATGAAATGCAAATTGCCCTGGTTAATTCTGCACCTCTGTTTCAGGAAATCTGCCACCAGCAGCTGCCACTGTTTCAGATGTCAGTAGGATGCAGATACACTGTGACATTTTGTTCATTAAATAAACAAACCAGGTTCATGGTAACTACATTAGATAGAAAGCCCCATCAATTCTTGTACATTTTATTCATTCAATGGGACGTGACAATTGTTCCTTAGTTTCATAAGTGCTGTACTGAAGAACAAAAGGTGAAAAAGAAAACATATACTATGTGGCAACTGCAACCATATTTAGCATACAACCCAGGAAGCTGATTTGGATTAATGAGACGTATAAATTTTTTGCCCAAGGCTACTTATAATAAATATGGCTGCAAACATGGCTACTGGGGGAAAACAGCCATTGTTATTCATTCCTTCCCTCCACCCACCCACCCTACCCAAGCACACACACACACACACACACACACGCACACGGCTTTGATCTTGTTTCTTTGAAACAAGATTTTCTCCAGAACTGGAGAATAATAATTCAAAGCGGAAACTAACTCTGCTTATTTACAAAGGTTTGAATTAATCTGCATGATAATGTTATAATTGTGGATGTGACATATAATTAGAAATACAATTAAAACTTATAGATGTATGACCATTATAAACAGGTCCCTCTGAGCAGAATTTCAGATAAGTAGAGATACAAGACTCTTCAATTTAGCAAAAATAAAACCCAGATAAAAGCTATCTAAAATGTAATCAATGTAATCAATGTAAAATAGGTTGCAGAAAAGTCCGTGTCAGAACTCCCATTGATTCATACAGAATTGGACAACAACTCAATTTTTGACATGTTATTTCTGTAGCGTTTTAATTACCTCAAATAAGTTCAGTTAGAAATGTCCCCATTCTATGGCCTTTTCAATACAATCCCATGCTTTCCTCAGTATTCCATGCTTGATTGAAGCATTGCTGAGTGAATATTATTGCATAGATTACAATCACTTTATAGGCCTTAAAGAAACTAAGATTCAAAAGTAACTTACACTGAAAGCAATATGCCAGCTAGTATTGAAGAAGTCTAGAATGAAAAAAGACATACTTCCAATCCATTATGCTATTCATTTTCACCTCAGCTTTATAAAGTGGTTCATATCTGCAATTCAGAGTAGACATTTCATTTCTATGACAGAAGAGATATTTGAGTCCTCTGGTTGGTGACACAGCAGTCCTATAGTTTGCCTAATCTCACACAGCCATGTTTGGTTTGGTCTTGTCCCATTTTTAAACTACAGGTAATCTTCAGCTTACAACAAACAGTTCATTTAGTAACCATTCAAAATTACCACAGCACTGAAGAAAGTGACTTATGACTGTTTTTCATACTTATGAGTGTTGTAGCATCCTCATGGTCACTTGATCAAAATTCAGGCCCTTGGCAACTAACTCATATTTATGTTGATTGGGCTCAATTGTTGTTGTAAGTCAAGGACTATCTGTACCATTGCATAACATTGCACAGCATGCAACTGTGATTCACCAAAATAAATGCACGCACTGGAATGAAGTATTTCAGAATCAGGTAGTGAGAGAATCAGCACGTCTGAACCAGATCTTGGCAAAACGGAATTGTATTTGTTAAAATCCATGATTTTTGTAAGATGAAAGCCATGATTTACAATGCCAACTATTTAGTTAAACTAAAGAACATTACTGTCTTGTTTAGCCTTGAACATAAAATATAACTATGGACTTGTTTAGGAATAACATACAGATGAACATAGACAAAATTAAAAAATAATGGTACTTGGAATAATTAATTGATTCATTTCAAGTTAGCTGATTTACATTAATAACTGTGTTCAAACAATGCTGAAAAGAAATCAATCCAGAATTCTATCATTATATAATCTTAGAAAAGCATAACAAATGAATAATTGTTTTAAGTTGGTTTTCCCACACTGGAGTACAATTTCCAAGATTCCCAACCACAACAGCTGTTCTCCAGCCCAAGGCTGAACAAAATTGATCTCTAAATACCACGGAGCAGGATTACATCCAATTTAACGTTATATCACATTTTTTTCTGCTAATAGTCCTTTCTCTTTTTCAATAATCAAAATTAAACAATATATGACATCACCCACAGATTATTTCAAAATAGATACATATACAGAGTTCATAAAGCCAAAACAATTGGCTGAGTTATCAATTAATAAAAATTTTTATCTTCATCCTTTATTAACTGGAGTTTCCATCTTAGCCATACTTTAGTAAGTATATACATACTTTGGTAAGTGCTAAAGTATGGCTAACAGAGGGTGAAAATGATTTCTTGATTATTTGCTTTCTCATTTCTGATGTTGGAGGCAGAAGAGCTTTGAATCAAAAAGAGAGATCTGAATTCTCAGCTCTATCAATTAAGAATTGTCTCCAGCAACTAAGACTTTGGGAAGGAAATAACTTATTGATTTAAACCATTTAGGATTGTGAGGCCATTTTCACTTCAGTCTTTTGCATGGTAAAATAGATTTGTTATCTTCTTTGGCAATATATACTACGTGAATTCTGTAAAAAGAAAAAGAAAATGCAATACAGGTAAACATGCCAATTTCTCCGAGCATGTCAGGTAACCAGAGTCATGGAAGACACTTTTTGCTGATGTTCTCTTTTATTGAAGATTAAGCCCCCATTTGTTTTCAAGCATTTGATGTATCATTCCTAATGATCCTCCAGACTCAGAACCAAGGTTGTCTTCCTGACAGCAAATGCCAAGACTGATTACACACGCCACACCACAAATCCTCAGCTCGATCTAGCTTTTTTCCCAGAATCCAATCATTGTCAAGCTAGACAGGAGCCTATGTTGCCAACAGCCAAGAGCATGACAGCCAACACCTCCCTACAACACTCCACCTAAGATAACTCTACCGAGGCTATCATAAATAAAGAAAATCTATTTCCCTGCAACAGAAACTGATAAATAAAGATGGTATGTTTACATAATTAGATATTGCTTCTGCCCTGACCTGCTTTGTTCAGTGATGACTTTATAATACATATTCTAAATTATATAGGATTATCTGACTCTGAATCAATACTTATAATTGAGCAGTGTTATAGGGGTACACAAGTATGACAGAGAGAAAATCTATAACATGCACAGAATATGTTTTTTCAAAATATATTTAATGTGGAGCTGTAGATGCGCCCCTATTTTGGTGCTCTGAGTGTGACAGGCTCGGTTGGATAAACAATTCATTAAAAGTTAATTAAAAGGTGAAGTTCAACATGCAGTTTCTTTTAGCTAATTCTCATAAGACAACTCAGTATGGCAGAAACATATCTGTTGGGCTGTTGTTAGAAAACAAAAGGGCAACTTGTCTAATTAAGAGGTTGTTGTTTACAACAGAGAGATTTTCTGCCTGGCAAGGATGAATTCAAATTAATTTTAATGCAGTTTTCTTTTACTAAATCATTCACAAGGAAAATTGGGCCATTCCCTAATGAGACCTTTACTATAATTCTCTGTAAGAATTCTCCTACAGCCTTAATATTATTTTGTTTATTCTTAAAAATACCACTTGTGAAATCTTGTCAAGCATAAAGGCAGTCTTTCTTGGACCAAGTATTTGCACTTGATTATGCTGTGGAAAACCTAGAAGATAATTATTTCAGTTTCAGGTTTGTACATAAGATGTTCCCAATGTCATGGCCATATTTTTACATGACATGGAAATCAAAAGCAAATGTTTCTGAGCACTCACTTGAGGCTGTATCAGAAATGAAGAGTCTGTGTATATATATGTTACCTGCTGAAGTATAGAGTTGTAGGTATCCAAATGCAGCCAATCAATGTCTTAAATCAGGGGTCCTCAACCACCGGGCCCCAGACCGGTACCGGTCCATGGATCATTTTGTACCAGGCCGCCTACTTTGCTTGGGCACCACCATCTTGTTTCGATGGCACTTGAAAAAGTGCTTCTGGGTGCGCTTGTCGGTCATCAGTTGGAAAGCAGCGTTTGGGTGCTGAAGGAATCCTCGCGCTTTAGTTTCGTCGAAGGCGGGGGTGGCTTCGAACGAAGAGCCATCCCGATGGTGGTGGAGTCTCATGTTACTCAGGAGGAGATTAAGAAAGAGCCCAAAAAGCCCATCGACCGCAAGAAGGTACAAAGGAGGAGTTGAAGGTGGTGGGGAGAAGCGGGGGACGGCTGGCTGGCCGGTCGCTCGGCCCGCCTTGCCTTGGTCGTGCGTGCTGATTCCGGTACCGATCCATGGATCATTTTGTGATGCTGGCACCGGGCCATGGTACAAAAAAGGTTGGGGATCACTAATTCCATCAGCCATAGGATATGAAGAAACTAGACTTCCAGGAGAGTAATGGTGAACTGAAGATTTTTTTTTTATGGTAAAGACCAAGGTATTGATGAATAGACTGGATACCTGGAATCTCTCCAGATAAGGAAAGGACAGAAAAATGTCCACATGTGCTCTGGATGGCTACTCCTCATGAGGACAGCAGTTTTCTGTGATTTTGAACACCAGCAAATGATAGGATGAACCACCTTATTAGTAATCATGGAAGAGGCTTTTAAAGGACACTAAATTTGCAAACTTCACTTTCTAACCACTTTCAGGAATTGCTTATTAGCTACTTCTAAACCATTAGAGATCTTCAGACCAACAAGTTTCAAAATACTGGGTGAGTCTGCTTCAATTCTGAATGAAAGAAAATTTTAATCAAAGCTTAAGAATTCTAAAAATCTGAAATAAACAGCAAAAAGTTAAATAAGTTTTTGATCTTGGAAAGTTATAAATGAACTAATTTTCCAAATCAAATTGAAACATTGATTTTTTTTTTACAATAAGATTTTGGAACTAAGTATAAAGAACTAACAGCTTCTCAGAGTAAATATATTCTCTTTTGGTTCTTAGAAGAAACAAAAATAAGTGATTTCATTATTTCAAACTGGACACTAGAGAGGACTGAAGTTTTTAGGTAGAGGGAATAGTTCTAAGGCTACAAAATGTTGCAAAATGTTCTAATAATGAAAATACTTCTCTGACCCCTGCTGTCCAATTCTGCTGCCATCTGCGCAGGCTACCAGTGAACCACAACAAATACTAAGGGAGACTTCAAGAATGTATTTAGAAAATAGTAATTATTACACCATCAATGTCAGCAACGATGTCTACTGTTATCGGTAGACTATGTCTAAAAAATATTATTGAAGAATTATGAATGTAGGGGGAAAATTAGCTCACAAGTTAGAAAAGGTATCAAAAGTCAATTTACAAATAAAAGATCAAGAGAATGAATTAGAAAAGGGTGTTGTATCTGATCTACAAAAGAAATTGGCTGAGGCCTTAAATTTAAAAATACACATGAAAAACCAAGATAGTGATCTGGAATTTTTTATAGAAACATAAAAATCTAATAGCAGAAAAAGATTCAGTAGCCCATCAAATCTGCTCTTTGAGTTTGTGAGTTTTTTTGCTTTCTTGAATTAATTAATTATAATTATTTTTATATAATTATTATTATTGATCATCACACAGTGAGCCAGATGTTCAGACCGACTCTTGCATTTTTGTCTACCTATCAAGTCCTTACCAAGGACCCGGGATAGGCAAATCTGGATGTTTGATGGTGTTACATATATCATTGCAGGATGGGAACTGTTCTAAGTTCATTTTTTAAATTTATTTATTTATTTTTGTCAAATGCTTACAATATAATAGAAATAAGAATAAACATAAGTTTAAATATAAGAAATAGGAACTAATAATTGGGGACAATAGGACACGGATGGTAGGCATGATTGTGCGCTTATGCACATTCCTTATAGACCTCTTAGGAATGGGGTGAAGTCAATAGAGGTTAGTTTGAGGGTAACGGAGTGGGGGTTTGAGCAGATGACAACAGAATCAGGTAATGAGTTCCAGACATTGACCGCTCTGTTGCTGAAATTGTACTTCCTGCAATCAAGTTTAGAGTAGTTTACATTAAGTTTATATCAGTTGTTTTCTCTTGTGTTGTTGTGGTTAAAGCTGAAATATTCATTAACTGGTAAGACGTTGTAACATATGATTTTATGTACTATGGTTAAGTCCAATCTTAGCCAGCGTAGTTCAAGGTTGTCTAAGCCTAGAATCTCAAATCTGGTGGTGTAGGGTATTCTGTTGCAAACAGAGGAATGTAGTACTCTTCTGGTAAAATACTTCTGGACTCGCTCAATTGTATTTATGCCTGATATACAGTGCGGATTCCAGACAACAGAACTGTATTCAAGTATTGGTCTAGCAAAGGTTTTGAATGCCCTAGTTTACAAATCAGTATTACCAGAGGAGAAGCTTCATAAATTTAGATTTACAACTCTTAAAGCCTTTTTGGCAATACTGCTGCAGTGAGCTTTGGCGCTTAGGTCATTGTTGCTGTTGATGATGATATATTATAATAACAACAATAACAAGAACAATAATAATATTTTTGTCAGATGATAGACAATGTGTTTATCCCAAGTATGTTTAAACTCAATTATTGATGTCTGGGCTTCTATTTCTGCTGAAAGTTGGTTTCAAGCTTCCACTACTCTTTCTGTGAAATAATACTTTGTTTCTTTTCTTATTGGCTTTACAAAAGAGTCTTGTTAAAGTCATGAAGAACTCTATACAATTGGGAAAAGAAGAAATGGAGAGAAATCAAATTCTACAACAATATTTGAATGAATTAAAGATTAAACTGTTATAAATAAAAGGCAGATATATAAAGTTGGTTTATTTGATTAGGTTTAAAATATATTACAAGCAGTCGTGGTGAGCTGGCAGCCTTTTTGCTGACATCGGGGACTGACAAGAGGGATTTTTATGGATTTGTCTACAGATAAGAGATGCAATATGGGATGAAGAGATAAGTGTTTGGAACCTAAGGAGTATTGAAGAGTTGCTAACTTGTTTATTTTTGTTGTAATGAAGCTTAGAAATTTCTTATACATAGTTCTTTTTTCTTTCCTTGTTATATCATTACTTTTTCTCTCCTTTTCTCTTTTATCATTTTTCTTGCACTTTTTATTCCTTCAGTTTTCTTTCTTTAAGTTTAGTTTGTATTACATATTATAACCAAAATTCAGAATTTTACAGGTGGGTGGGTGGATGGATGGATGGATGGATGGAGAGGGAAGAGGAGCGGGAGGGAGGAGGGAGAAAGTAACAATATGAGCAGCAGCCAGAAATTGTAAGTTAAAATAATTAACTTATTAAAATAATTTGTGGAAAAACTATAGTTTATGCATTTAGACAATATATAAACATAGTTCATAATTGTTTTCTGAGGTTTTCGCAGGTATTTGTATGTGGATCTTTGGTTATTCGGGTTTTCTCCCACGTAAAATTGGAAGTATCTTGGCAATGTTTCAACGAAACCTCATTCGTCATCTTCAGGCTTGTGTCTTCGGCTTTGTGCTTCAGATGGGAATGATATGTGAAAACACTGTACTTCTTGAAAAGCTGCACTTCTCTGCCTCCTTAAAAGAAACTTTCTTTCTCCTTCTCCCCATTCTTCATACACCCCCCGCCCCAGTCACTAGTATTCCTTTCCCCCCTGTTGCCAGTTAAAATGAACTGTCAGAGCCTGGATAAAGATAGAAACAGGATTGCATACCTTACTAAGGCAGCAGAGACTGGTAGACTTTGATCTAATTCTGTTTGCTGCTTTATGATGCATGGAGCTGTCAGATAAAGAGGTGTTCAAAAAAAAAATTCACCTGAGCTGTCAGCCCTGACAAGCCCTGTGATGAATTACAGAGAAAACAAAAGGGTTATCACCTTAACCACAAACATTTATATCTGTTTTTTTTCATAAGGGTGCCTGAATCAATGTGTAGTTACCAGGATGCAAGTAGTTGGGAAGCCTGTAGAAAAACAGATCCCATGACACATGTTGAGTTAGGATTTAGAAAATATATCTTAACTACTCCAGTGCTAATATAATGCTGACGAGCTATGGTTCTGCTCATTTATTTCAAGGAGGAGAATCCTATAATTTTAACAGGTATGATTTTTCCATGGAGAGAAGATTTCCTTGGAAAAAATGCTTCCATGTTTAGCTTATCCCATTTTATCAAAACGTATCAAGGTTGAAAGAAAAAAGGAAACTTATTTAAAAAGAGGCAGTGTTTCAGAGAGTGTTACTATTATATTGCATTGTGAAAAATGAAAATTAGTTCCGTCCATCTGTCTGTCCAGTCATCCATCAATCCATCCATTGCTATTACTTTTGCTATTAAATGAATTCAAGAAAGTAGAATGATTTGCTAATCTGCATGCTCTTTTTGCCCTCTGGAAAAAATATCTAAGCAGCTTAAAATGAATTAGTTTTTGTTGAAAAAACCATAATCACACCAAAGAAATTTGAACAGGAGTTGGATAACTTGATATGTTGGGAAATGGCTTGTTCTTTTTCTATATTGGGATTAATTTGCAACAATAAACATTCCTCTTGTATTTAACAGAGATAGTTTCTTTTTTCTTTGCTCACTATCCTTCTGGGAATGTAAAATCAGTATGCTTGTCTAGATTTCCATTCCTCTAATGTTCACAGGTGTCTTAGGTAAAGTTTACACACTTTACACAAGGGAAGGCACTCAGGATATAGTTTAAGCCGTATCTTGAATCCTGTTTATCAGTGATCTTTGTAATACAATACTGTATTATTTACAACTACATGCTTTCCCTCTAAGAATTGACTTCTGTTAATTATTTGATTCAAATATAGATGTCAACAGTAAGAGCTTCATTTTCATGCATGCAATAATCAGCTTCCCATAAGTGGCTGGTTCAACAGAAATTCCTAGACTGCTGTTTATTGTTTTAAGTCATACAATTGCATGAAAATTATTTTAACATCTCTGTGCTGTTATACTAATGTTTGAGAGTCTATGGTCCAATGTGGTTGGATTTGAATATCATTAAAGAATGTTATTAAATGTTATTAAATCTTAAGACTTCTGTAGTGATACTGTCCAAGCTCATTATGTCAATCATTTATAGTTTTAGAAATTTTGACTTCCATTTCTTTGTATAGTACTACATGTATTATTATTAGAGCCATGGTGGCACAGTGGTTAGAATGCAGTACTGCAGAATACTTCTGCTGATTGCTGGCTGCCTGCCATTTGGCAGTTCGAATCTCAGCAGGCTCAAGGTTGACTCAGCCTTCCATCCTTCTGAGGTCAGTAAAATGAGGACCCAGATTGTTGCTGATAATATGCTGACTCTGTAAACTGCTTAGAGAAGGCTGTAAAAACACTGTGAAGTGGTATAAAAGTCTAAGTGCTATTGCTATTAAACTGTTTTAAAAGAAATAACCATGCATATAATTCAACTTTTTGAAGTACTTCAGCCAAATCATCAAAGTGTCCAACACTAAGTAACTTTTTGTGGCCTGAGGAACCTAGTTGTCTCCAGATGGTAGAGGACTATAACTTTCAACACTTTAGTCCCATCATTATCTCTGTAGTTGATAACTGTGGCATAAATATTTGAAATAGGAATGACAATGTGCGGTATCTGCTGTCCCGCATCAAGGTGGGCTGCTCATGAAGGGGAGCACAGGAGGAAGAAAACACAGCAGGCTGGAT
>BHEV01048219.1:0-12456 GCA_004319985.1 Emydocephalus ijimae
GGAGGAGGAGGAGGAGGAGGAGGAGGAGGAGGAGGAGGAGATTAGTTAAATAATCAGGCAGATATTTAGATTGGATGTGGAATTTTTATCCACCTACCAAGTCCTTCCAAGGGACCTGGGATAGGTAAATGTTTGATGGTGTTAAAGGTATTGTTTCAGGATGTAAGCTGTTGCAGTAAAGCTGCCTTTTGTAATTAACTACGGTGATTTTGTTAATGCTGATAGTGTTTAAGTAGTGTTCCAGCTGTTTTTGGGTTGCACCAAAGGCACCTATTATTATTGGTACTACCTTTGCTTTCTTTTGCTAGAGTTGTTCTACTTCTATTTGCATATCTTTGTATTTTGTAATTTTCTTCAGTTCTTTCTCTTATTTTATGGTGTTTTCAGGTATTCCACATCAACTATCCAGACATTTTTGTCTTTCTTATACTCAGTTCTTAAGTCTGGGGTATTGTGTGGCAGATGCTTATCTGTTTGAATTTTAAAGTTCTGGGGCAATTTTATTTATTTATTTATTTATTTATTTATTTATTTATTTATTTATTTATTTATTTATTTATTTATTTATTTATTTATTTATTTATTTATTTATTTATTTATTTATTTATNTATGGATACATATAAGAAAAATAAAAAAATTAAAACAAACAATAGGACAGGGACGGTAGGCATGTTGGTGCGCTTCTGCACGCCCCCTTCAGATCTCTTAGGAAAGGGGTGAGGTTAATAGTAGAAAGTCTAAGGTTAAAGTTTTTGGGGTTTGGGGAAGAAACCACAGAGTCAGGTCGAGTATTCCAGATATTGACCACTCTGTTGCTGAAGTCATATTTCCTGCAATCAAGTTTGGTGCGATTTACCTTGAGTTTGTATCTATTGTTTGCTCTTGTGTTGTTATGGTTGAAGCCGAAATATTCATTGACAGGTAGGACATTGCAATGTATGATTTTACATACTATACTTAGATTGGACTCAAGGCGGCGTAGTTCTAGGTTTTCTAAGTCTAGAATTTCGAGTCTGGTGTCATAAGGTATTCTTCTATGAGTAGAGGAGTGGAGAACTCTTGTGAAATATTTCTGGACTTTCTCAACTGTGTTAATATCAGATACGTAATGTGGGTTCCAGACTGATGAGCTGTCTAGTTATTAGTGTAATATTACCAGAGGAAAAGCTACATAAGATTAGGTTAACAACTCTTAACGCCTTTTTGGCTACGTAGTTACAGTGGGCTCTAGCACTTGGATCATTAGAGATGAGTACTCCAAGATCCTTGACAGAGTTTGGATCATCAATAAGGTCTTGACTATTCAGCCTGTATTTTATTTTCTGATTTTTTTGTAGGACAGAGCATTTATTTGTCGATAATATAAAATATATTTTATTTTGTTCTTTATTTTTTTACAACTCTCTTTATTTGGGGCCTTACCAGTTCTTGCTTGCAGACAAATGGTATTTCTTGCAGATATTCCAATTTACCATTGTTCTACTTTCTCATGCTACTGTTTTTAGTCATTCTGTGTCAACTTGCAGCAGATAACTACATGGCATGATATTAGATTACCTACAGAACTTTCTTTGGCCCATTGTATCAGCCCATACCACCTAGTTAGGCAGGGAAGGTAGATTGCAGACCCTGTAAGTTAAAGAACAAGGTCTAAGAAGAGACCTTTCTCTGTCATTGCCCTGTAGAATATTTTCTGTGGTGCGATTCAACTGGTGTAACAACTGGTTAGTTAAGTGCATGCTCCACATTAAAAAAAAGCCCATTTTCAGCTCTAATACTTACCTTCTACTGCAGCCCCTGTGAATAAAACAGCTGAGGTACAGCAAACCACCCTGCTTTCCAAATCAGCTGTGCTATAATACAATGAAATAAAGCACAGGAAAAAGCAGGGGCGGGTAGGTGGAGCCAAGTGCTCACCGGAACTACCGGTTCATCCAAATCAGTCCAAACTGGTAGAATCCCACCCCTGAATATTCTCCTGCCAAAGGTGAAACAGGGCCCCACTCTCCTGGCCTTGCACAAAGGGGTTAAAACATGGTTTTGTGGCTTGCATTGGGAGCACAGAGGAACATGGAGCCATGTGGTTCCTTGGTTTCCTGAAAGGCCTTCCTTCACATTTTAACTAATTTTAATCACTCTTGCCTCCTAAATTTTTAAGTTTTATATCTACTGCTTGATATTTTAACATTTTTGGTACAAGTTCCTCTTTGAGTAGAGGGGCATTTCAGAAATATGATAGATAGATAGATAGATAGATAGATAGATAGATAGATAGATAGATAGCCTACTGTTTCTTCCACTTCTTTGCAGCAACAGCTTTTCTCTGTGTTGTTGCCTTCTTAGTTTTGAAAGTAAGTCTCCTTGAAAGATTTCTCTCTTCATATTAATCTTTCCCAGTCAATTAGCATTTGAGCAGCAACTATGTCTTCTATAGTGCCATTGATCTTTGCACAACTCCTGTTATTTCTAGGCACTTGACTTTCCAATTAGGTTGCAGCAAGTCATTACTTGGTTCATTTCTTGCAGTGAACTGGTACTTATCTTTGATATTGATATCTTTTAATAATTGTGGTAGCTATTTCTTTGGAACCAGATTCAATGCAGACAATCTTACTCTATTGTTTTTGGGGTGTTCTGGATGCTCAATTGTTCTTTCTTGCAATTCTTCTTTCTTAGTTTGAAGACTTTGTTCTTTCTGAATTGATATTAATCTGCTAGGCTTTGTCATGTTATTTCTTATTCTGCATGTGGTTCTTTCCAAAACTGGTGCATTCTTTTGATATTTCCTCTTTTTTGTTGGACTTGATTTATAATAACAAACCATTATTTCTTCGTTTTCAATCTTTGTTTATTTGCTGTGGGTGAATCTTTTCTTCCAGCAGCCTTGAAACTGCTGGTCATGGTTTCTCAGCCAATAGCTGCTGAGTCCTGGATTTGTCACCAGATGTCCAGAAACTCCATCACCTTGTTGACACAGGCAATGATCAATCCAATATGGATTTGTGTAAATTACCATATTATTTATGGAAGAGGGGGACACGGTGGCTCATGTGGTAAGATGCTGGGCCTGCACACTGCTGAGGTCAGCTGCTTGGTGATTCAATTCCCATGAGCTAATAAATTGCACAGGGACAAGAAAGAACCCTCCACTGAATGCCTACCGGCATTCAGGTGTCCCATAGGTAAAGATAACACCACCTGAAAAATTTCCTTTCACATAGGCAGCCAGCCATCTCAGTGATTCGTAGCTAACATGTGCCATATGCTAAATAAATAAATAAATTTATGGAAGAAACACTCTAACTCCTCTGATGAGACCTATCCAATACCAAATACTCACAGTTAATATCTCTGTTAGAGCATACAAGCTCCACAACCACACCAAGATAGGTATTTGATTACCAAATCATGTAGCAAGGAGTAAAATGCTTCCTTGTAATGTATGTCCAGCATATATTATCATTGGTCTTCCTTTTCTTACAATTTTTCAAAATCATCTTGTCAGTTAGGAGCTGATCTTTTGTATCTGCTGTTTGAGCAGTGTCCTTTCTGCTCAAATGGAAAGAGCTTGTTTTTAAATAAATGCTATTGAACTACATCAACTACCAGAACAGTTAGCATTTATGGCTTGTCACACAGTCAGCCAAATATTTAGACTAGATTTGGCCTTTTTATCCAACTATCGAGTCCTTCCCAAGGACCTGGTATAAGCAGATGCTGTAGTCTGGCGATGGTAAAGGTATTGTATGGTAAAGATATTATATTACTGTTATTATTTTGAAATATAACTGTGGTGGCTGAGTGGTTAGTGATGAGGTAATTCCCCATTAGGAGAATCAGCGCATACAGGGAGACGTATTTGAGAGAAGTGTTTGAATAATACACACATAGTACACAGATACACTATACAGTAAATGTAGGTTTTTACTTCCAGAAACGTTAAGCAAAGTCCAAAATAGCAGTCCAAAAATCATTCACAGATAAATCAGTTAGTTTTCATCCAGAGATAATCTAAATATCAAATTCCAGTGTCAAAAACAGTTCAGTATCAGACTTACATTAAATCCAGTAATATCAGTCAATTAGAAGAAATGGAGCAACAGCAATACTTTCCAACAGAAGGAAACAGAGACACACTTACACTCTCTTCTGAGACTCAGACTAAACAAACCAGGTTTCAGGCTCCATCTTATGGCCGTTTGAGAAACCACACCCAATTACATGCTCTTGCATTGCTGGGTAAAATGAGGACCCAGATTGTTGGGGGCAAGAGGCTGACTCTATAAACTGCTTAGAAAAGTCTGTAAAGCACTGTGTAGTGATGGATAAGTCTAAGTGCTATTGCTATTTAGGAAGAAACATTAAAGTTGGCATAAGGAGGATAAAATGCCACTTTTTTTATTCATAGCATAAAAAAACACATAGAAACACATGTAAAAGAACTGTGTGTTTTAATTCTATGCAAAGTATAGGTACTTCATTAAGTGACTGTTCAATGATACAACAGCAGTGAAAAAAGTGTCAGGACTATTTCTCACACCTATGACCATTGCAGCATCCTCACGGTCACATGATCAAAATGCAGATGCTTAGCAACTGGTTCATATTTATGACAGTTGCAGTGTTCTGGGTTCATGCAATCAGTTTTTGTGATCTTCTGACAAACAAAGTCAACAGGAAGCCAGATTTACTTAACATCCATGTTACTGGTCATAATTTGAGAACTACCTGTACTGTTTTTGAATAACAGGAATAAGAGGCTTTCTGAAGGCCATCAATAATCAATTAGTCATATGCTTGGTCTTTCATTTCAGTTGCCTTTCCTATCTCATTTTTTCCTGAATTTGACTTTTTTTTGTCCTTATTTGTTTCCAGGTTTTATGTTATGAGTCATTTGTCTTGCCAATCTTTTTCTGAGAGAATGTGCATCCTCAGCTATTTTTAATGTCATTAAACTGCCACATATTGGATATGAAACATGACTGATTCTTCTATTCTATCCAGGAAGTATTTCTTTCTTTATGATGGACAGAAAGGATAATACATGGACATCTAATCAGGACTTCTAATGGTCCTCAGTTAGATCTCAGCTAATTTGAATTGTCACAAATCTAAACTACTATATATAGCCTTTTCCTGTCTTTTAGTTAGTATAAAATTAAATTGCCTATATACTGCTTAGGAGTAAAATCATAGCAGCAGCAACAATTAAATGTGTTTGAAATATTATCCTATAATTATGAGGTAAGTATTAACAGAAATTAAAATTCTCAGGAAACTGTTAAAGATGTCCAATTTCTTATTGGCAGATAATACAGGTAATTAACTTTTAGTGACTTTAACTCTCTGTATTTTTCAGAAGGCCTAGCAAATGAAAAGTACAATGACAGAAACATAAATCCAGCATCTGCTTTAAGATTAATTACATGTAACTGGAAATGTCAATACTAATACTTTGACAGTCATTTTCTTTTTAAACTTTATTGGTCGAAAATCATTTAAACATTGTATTTCATGACCATTAACTTTCTCTTTTTATCTCAGAGGACTCAACTAAAAACAGTTATAGTAAAAGTAGAAGGATTGCATGCGTATCAATACAATGGACAGCAAAATTGATGACAAGAGAATTAATCTTACCTGTTGCTGAATCTATGACTTTACATTTATATGTCATTTGCTTTCACTTCTGAATTATTACGGTAATAAGAAGTTCTTTCTGTTTTATTAAAAGTATTGCAAATGTTGCTCAGTTTTCACTTATAAATGAAAATGCCCCACTGCAGTCCATATACACTAGATGTGGTGATGTGTGGTATGAGTAAGGTCTACCCATTTTAATAATCACCTAGTGGTATCTTGATTGCACAATAGGGGTAGAAAATAACCTCAAAGACCCTTTCAACCCTTTCAGCATATAACAAATATTTAGATTAATGACACAGCATATACAATTTCAAATGATGTTTGTGTATTTATTGCATAATCCACTTTTTCTTGAGTAGAGAAGGAAGAATGATAAGCATAGCTTCTGTATTAGTTAACAAAGGAGGGTTGGTTTGATTTGCACCTCAAATAAAAACGAATACATTGCAGTGATACTATTGAACTCTGCTCTATACATTTGATTCTGATCTTGAGAAGTGTGAAGTTTATCATAGAGTTGGGAAATCAATTTTTCCCCTCTATTTCTTGTAAATTCTGTACTAGAAGTTAAAGCACCACAGTAGCATCAATGGAAATGAAATATATTATGCTTGATTAATGTTTTGTTCTGTAAATATGACAAGATTCTTGAATTCCATCATCTTTTTCCACTTGACAATTGTAACTGTAAGTATTTAACATTACACATTTATTCAACAATAGGTTTCTGGATTGCAACAATTGAATCCTGCTTTAAAAGAAATACATCATTACTGTTGAATAATACATCAAAATGAAAACATGGCAAAATCATATGCTTAAGTATAAAAGCATAACAGATTTTAAGAATGTCTATAAAAATCAAAACAATTTCAACTAATTATTCTTGCTTGAGGTAATTACATCATATTATTTAATTGGAAAGTAATAGAATATAAAATTTGGCCTGGTAGAGTCATGTTCCAATAGTTTGAACTCAGCAGGAGTACTAGAGCTTATTAAAGATGTTCTTCATCTGTTGAAGCAGTACATTTTAACTAATGCATATGTTTTATTTTGAATGTCTAATTCTGTCACATGAAAATGTTATAATGTTATAATAGTAAAGAAACTTACTTTAACAGCTGGATATTAAAATAAAATAGGTACATTAAAAATGAGCAGATTGGAAAATGGCATATTAAAGATAGACCAATTAAAATCTACAATATGAAAATGAAAAGAACATGCAGATAAATTTGCTGCATAGCACTGATGATTCCAAAACAGGATGTTTGTAGCATTGAGGATTTCTTTCTCCATTAATTACTTTCTGACTAATTAAAGATGATACATTGATATTACTTCAGAAAAATGCTTTCTTGCCTACTTAGTTTGAAAAAAGAACAAGAATTACAGCTAAAAAGCAACAAGGCAGAAAAATAATAAGAATAAAGTAAAAATACAGAGATACAAAAATTAGACAGTTTTAATTTTACCTGAGGAATTTAAGAAATAATTCTGCAATAATTTTAGATAATATGATTGTTTTTACTAGCACTTTAAGTTTTTGGCTCATTAAGAGGGAAACTCAGAATTAACACTGAAATGGTACCTTAGTTGGGGTAATCCAAAGGTTATGTGAACAAATATGAAACTGAAGAAAATTTTCTCAGTTTTTGTGCCTTCTTTATGATTCAAATCAAGATATTATTTAGTACTATTTTATATCTATCTCGTTCTGACTCCCATCCTGCATTCTACAGCATCAGATTTGTGTGTAAGTTCTTCAACATGGATCTTCCTGTTTTTCTTACAGAATTCTGTTTTATAAATACACACAATAGCTTTAGTTATTTTATAAAAGCTAACATTCATATTTGTCGTGAAAAAGGAAATATTAAAATTCAAGATCAAAATCTTATAATAAATTTGCCACTGATAGCTGTTCATTACCTGGGTAACATTTACTTCACAATGTCTAGATTTTTCCATAAAGTTTCTTTTTCTAACCCATGCATCCTATAGTGAGTTACAGGAATCAACAGATCAGAAGAAAGGGTAACTTGATAACTACCTTGATTACAACTGAGGGTAACTACCTTGATTACAATTGAGTTGGACCTTTCTTGGATGCTTGGTTTTTCTAATTAATATATTACCATCTTTGATATTAACTGGTTCAAAACAAACCTCAGAAATGCTCCAAAGTATTCCTATACATTGACCAAAGCTTACTGCCAGCTAGCAACAGAACCAAATAGCTAACTTTAAACTTAGTACTTTCTAAATGAGCATGTGGTATCAGTGTATTGTTTCATGTATTGTTCATTTGGCCCCTGTGTATCTGATTATCGTCTCTGGCAGGTCAATCATCCATCTTTACTTCAGAACAGAAACTAAGAAGCTTAGAATGGATGTCCTGAGAAAGAAGCAAATTTGGTCTGTGTCTCCTCTGAAGTTCTATTATGTTAAATGATTTCCCAGATACATATTTCTAGTTCCTACTTTTATGGTGTGCAGCCTTTGCAGGTTTTGTTTTGCTTCAAATAGCAATGTGAAAACCTCTATTTCTTGTTAGTCTCAGGATAGCATTTGCAGGATTGCCTTCTTCTGCATTTATGTGTCTATTGAGTCAGGTGAATAAGGTCAGCTCTTTCCAGATCTATGTCAAGATGCCACCTCGCAGGAACTCAAAGTTGGGCCTTTTCAAGCCCTACTTCCACACCCTCCAATATACTCCTTCTATTCCAGGTTGTTGCAACATTTGACAGTTAAGACATGACTGATCCATCAATCAGAGGAGAACAGCATGCTATGATTAAAGACATACATTTGTGGAGATGTGTTTTTGATGTATTTTCTCTGTTTAGCGTTCATACTATATTTGGTTTATTTTATGGATGAGGTTATTTAGCATTCTTGAAGATTGGGTTTTATTTTATGGGTAGGTTTATTTAGTGTGTTATTTAAACCCTTAGCCACCAAGAGCTTTTTGGGAATAATTGTTATATAAATAAAATGCACTAAAATACATTTTAAAAATAAAGCTAAAAACAAGTTACACTGAAATGCCATAAGATAAAGCATGTTGAAATTCTGGGCATATTAGTAAACAATAAGGATTTAAAATTTATTTAAGGTCTCTATTCTTGTATCAAAATACTTTATTTTGAAAAAATAAACAAATGACAAACTAAAAAATACAAACTAAGAAGAAAAAGTAAAAAAAGAAAATTTTTTTGCCAATGAATTCAGTGCTATAATATGAACAATGCAAGATATTAATCTAATATACACTGAATCTCAGAACATACTGCTTTATCCTTTGATTAGTAGGAAAAAAGTGTCATTTCCAAAGCACTGAATAGGGATATTGAGCCTGAAAATGAGCCCCAAAGCATTAAATCCACTAACAATGGCATCAGTTAAAATATATAGCAATTGTATGTATTATTATAGCTATAATTAACAAAAGCAGGGAAAAGTAAAAGTGAAAATTTTTGTTTGTTCAAAAAGACTTTAGCGCAATGAAGAAAATTTGAGTCCTGATGTGTCAGAATGAGGTGTAAAGGATCTGAATGAGACAAGAAAAAAAGAAGAAAGAGAGAAGTGTGTATCTAGCACTAGGAAAGCACTTCATTTTTTGTTCACTGTAAACACAATCCATAGACAAAAGTCAAACAGCAGACAATTTTCAAAAGTAATTTGGACCAGTCACTCAGTCATAAAGCAAAGTGGTTGCTAAGTGAAACTCGAACTGTGATTATGATCTTACTTCAGCTCTCTGTTTTACAGATCTGCAAAGATTATAAATGAAAGCATTGGTCATAAAGTTACTTTTTCATGAGCATGGTAATTGAATGGTTGAGGGAGTCATTAAGCGAGGACTACCGATAACTGCAACTGTTTAATTAAACCTTTCCACCTATTGGTAAGTTTCCTAAATAAATTATGCATTATTTACATACTTACACAAAATCTTTAGTTTCCATACTTTATTTTTTCATACATATTTATGGTGTGTGTGTCTGTGTGTGTCTCTGTGTGTGTATAGCGTGCCATAATATATTTTTAACTTTTGAGATATTTTGCAATCAATGCATGAAACTCCATATTTTAGAAGATAACATGAGTCAGCCAGACTTTTGTCCTACACTTGAACTTCTTGATGAGAACATTTAAAATTGACAAATTAAAAGTGATTTTGTGCTGTCAAAATACTATAGAACTAACTCCATAAAATGTGCAGAACGTTACATGGCACTTATATACAACTGCAAGTTAAATTAATAATATCACGATCTATCTCCAGTGTCAGGTATAAATGACTTTTCACATCAATAACTTGTTTACAATGATGTTCCTCCAGCATTGAAGATGATATATTGATTTCATAGTTTGTGCAGAAAAAAAACATGCACAGAAAGAGATGGAGGGAGAAAGTGAGAGAGAGAGAGAGAGAGAGGAAGGAAAGGAGCAAGGGGGAAGAAGAAGAAGAAGAAGAAGAAGAAGAAGAAGAAGAAGAAGAAGAAGAAGAAGAAGAAGAAGAAGAAGAAGAAGGAGAGAATTCATATATTTTGTGATAAAATTGGGCTTTCAAATAGCTTAAAAATTGCAGGCTTGGATTGAGGCATGAGATGGAAGGCTTTGTAATTTATAAGAAGTTATACAGTAATTATTATTCCATGATCATTGTTGTGAATGAATAAATGTGAATAAAGTTATCTAGAGCTTGAAGTCAAGTGCAGGGTTCTGGCCCTGCACTTCTGATTGGCTGTTAAATGGCGAGATCAGATTGGTCCGTTCAGGAGAATCTGATTGGCCACTAACGAGCCGTTCTCATTGGTCAACGGAGCTAGTGCTCCCAGGTTTTCATTGGTTAAATAGTTAATAAGTTGCCTATATAAGGAAGGCTGTAGCAGCCATCGAGTTTGAGCTGTCACACCATGTAAATAAAGAGTTTGAAGTTCACCGTTTCACCGGCTCATCTCCGTTCTTTGCACCCATGCTCCAAACTTAACACTGGCGACGAAGGTGGGATTTGGAGACGTCAGAGCTGACTGAACAACGAAGAAGATAACTGAGCATGTGGCTGAAAACGCACAATGGCGGAACCATGTCTGGCGGCGTCATACCACCCGCTCCATTCGACCCAGTGCAAGAAGACTGGGAGTCCTACATGGATCGTTTCCAAATGTTCTTGGAAACCAATAGTTTGAAGGATGCCATGACCAGGAAGAAACGGGCGGTATTCCTAATGCATTGCGGGCCGACCGTATTCAAGATGGCCAAGGCCCTAGCAAAACCGGCTGAAGTGAAGGCTATGGACTGGGACATCCTCGAACCCCTCCTGAGGGCCCACAATGCACCGACCATACCAACGCTCATAAGGCGGCACGAGTTCTACCAAAGAAACCAGAGGAAAGGAGTAAGCATTGCCGATTTCATCGCGGACCTCCGAAACCTGGGAGGCCTCTGCGGGTTCACCAACCTGGAAGAGGCTTTGAGAGATCGAATAGTTCTGGGATTAGATGCGCTAAACATGCAGAGTAAGCTGATGGCGAAAGGCGACATCAGCCTTGCCGATGCCATCGCTGATGCTACTGCAGTAGAAGTAACCAGGAAGTCGGCTGCCCAACTGCGCCGCAACCGCGCTCCGGTACACCAACTGACCGGCGACATTTCACCCAAATCAGAAGGACAGCTTTTGACGGCCCACCACGAGGACCTCTCTTTATCGTCAGACAGTGATGAAGAAGAGGTCCATCGACTGCGGTCCGATTGGGACCATTACCCGAAGTCCCAACACCCATGCGCTGGCTGTGGGGCCAACCATTCCAGGTCCGAATGCAAATTCCGTGATGCACTCTGCCATGAGTGCGGGAAAAAAGGCCACATCGGACGGGTCTGTAGAAGCCTCCTAGGACCCAGCCAGACCTAGAAGAGGGCTAACTATCACCAATCAACAGGAAACCATCCTGTAAGGCGAGAACCAGTAAACCACTCCTACAGAAACCGAACCTTAAATAGCCCCACAAAGCGAGAAGAGGCTCACCAAACGATCACTNAGCCCCACAAAGCGAGAAGAGGCTCACCAAACGATCACTATCGGTCACGCCTCTTCCTTGGATGCCAAGAAAATCTGAATTACAGTGCCCATCGAAAATCAGCCCTGCCAAATGGAAGTTGACTCGGGATCGTCTCTCTCGATTGTTTCCTAGAAGACCCTCAAGCAACTCATCCCTACTATCCAGCACCAAGACCTCCATTCCCAAAGACTCATACTTAAAGACTATCAGGGGAATAGGATTCCAGTCGTAGGATCCAGTTGAGTCCGGGTCTTGTTCAAGAACCGCACAGCGTACTTACCCCTGACTGTGATCGACAAAGATCAGCCTAGCCTGCTAGGCCTCCAATGATTCGTGCCACTCGGCATTGAAGTGGCAGGCATAAACCGAATCGGCGGCAGTGACTGGGAGGAGGACCTTGTCCATGAATTCAGGGACATCTTCGCAGAAAAGCTAGGCGAGTACAAGGGGACCCCGATATCATTTAACCTTTATCCAAAAATAGCTCCCATCCTCCTTAAGCCCCATCGAGTTCCATTTGCCCTAAAACCGAAAATCGACGAACAGCTTGATAAGTTAGTAGCCCAGGGAGTGTTGGAGCCAACCGATCACTCTCCCTGGGAGACCCCAATCGTGACATCCATTAAGCCGGATGGTTCGATTAGAATTTGTGGGGATTACTGAGCCACCCTGAACCACGCCCTGCAGCAAAACGCATATCCGGTGCCGGTGGTGCAGCACCTCCTCCATTCCCTGGGG
>BHEV01048228.1:0-22550 GCA_004319985.1 Emydocephalus ijimae
CCCCTATATATTATCACCTAGAATGACTCGCTGGTCGGAGTTTTTGGCTGCGTACAACTATAGACTGCAACACCACCCAGGAAAAGTCATTCCCCACACTGACGCACAGCCGTGCACCACTTCCGGAAACCGTCGACAACCCAGCTCCAACCCTTATGACACTCCAGATTGAAACGCTACATTCACCGCCGCTAACTGCTAGAGACATTGCGATCGAAACAAAACGCGATCCTGTCTTAGTGCGAGTTCTTAGCTGGGTCGAACGGGGATGGCCAGTAGAACAAACCCCTGATGACTTCACCCCCTTCAAGAACCGGCAAACAGAACTTTTTTTGCAAAAAGGCTGCATCCTATGGGGGGATAGAATCGTCGTCCCAGAGCGGTTACAACGAGCAGTATTAAAAACACTGCATGAGGGTCACCCCGGCATCGTGCGTATGAAAGCGCTTGCACGAAGCTACGCGTGGTAGCCGGGCATCGACAAACAGATCGAAGCCTGGGTAAAGACTCGTTTAAAGAGCCAAGAAGTTAGCAGTGCCCCACCGAAAGCAACTCCAACAGAATGGGAAACACCCTGGGACCGTGGTCCCGCATCCACATTGACTTTGCGGGACCTACTAAGGGACATACGTTCGTCCTAACAGTGGATGCCTATTCCAACTGGTTCGAGATCCACGAAATGAAGAGTCCGTCATCTGGAAATTGAACAGGCTATTCGTGACGCATGGACTGCCAGACGTTCTGGTCTCCGACAATGGACCCCAGTTTACCGCTCTACCCTTTGAACAATATTTAGCGGACCGGGCTATTCGCCATGCACTAACTTCGCCAGCGCACCCTGCGGCTTATGGAAGTGCTGAGCGCATGGTACAATTTGTTAAAAAACCCTCTACAAAACGGACTATGGGGACATTGAAGATAAAATAAACAGAATACTCCTACTCCAACACATCACTCCGCACAGCATCACCAACAAGACTCCAGCTGAACTATTGATGGGACGCAAGCTCTGTTCCCACCTCGACCGGCTTCACCCATCTTACGAGCCAGAGAAATCCTGGGGATCTAGCGGAAAATGCCGCAAATTCAAGATAGACGACTTAGTTTTCGCCAGAAACCTTTCCGGTGAACCATTGTGAGTTGAGGCAACCGTAATTCAAGCCACTGGACCCAGGTCGTACCGTGTGAAAACCTGCGACGGAAAAATATGGAAACGTCATATAGATCAGCTTCGCTCGAGGCTACAACCCAGTTTCCGTGACTCCGGTAACTCCCAAACTGAGGGGGGAGGGGATGTCGAAGAAACCAAATTCGAGATGGTGGAAAGCAGGAGCGAAAGAAGTCAGCAGTCGGGTATGACAAATGAAGAAGAATAGGGAGGGGAGTGTCCTCGCCACAGAGGAACACCCCAACAGAAGCAAGCCCGCGAAGATCGGAGGACAACAACGAGAACATTAGCAGCACCGAGTCATCCAATGAGGATACGGAACCACCGGTACCTGATTTGCCCAAAAACATCCCGCCGAAACTGGATTACAGACAGGAACAGGTGGGACAGCGTAAATCTAATAGACAGTCAAAACAACCTTCATACCTCAAGGATTACGTCACCGCACCCCTTAAACGGAACCCGGGGGGAAGGGGTGTTATGAACTAATAAAACGCTTAAATAAAGTTTTATCAAGCCTTTAGAAAAAGCAGGGTTCTAATCCTGCACTTCTGATTGGCCGATAATAGCGATATCGGATTGGTCCGTTCAGGAGAATCTGATTGGCTGTTAACGAGCCACTCTCATTGGTTGAAGGGGTTAACACTCCACGTTTCTCATTGGTTACTAGATCAGCAGCCTGCCCTATAAAAGGGCTGCTGCTGCCCTAGGTTTTTGCTCTGTTCAGAATGATTAATAAAGAGTTGAAGTTCACTGTTCACTGCCTCGTCTCCATTCCTTGCGCCCATGCGCAGAACTTAACACAAGCAGTCTGATTACAGTACAAATTTGTGAGTATATTGATGGTAAAAAGTTGGTGTAAATGTCTGTGTTAACCCACATCCCAGATTAAAAGGAGAGTAAGAAATAGCTTGTGCAAGGAAATGAGAAAGGTCCCATGGAGAAATGTATGTGATTTACTGGAGAGAGAGAATTATTTTGTTGAAAGAATTCCCCCCCCCCAACTTCTTGTCCTCGCTGGTTGTTAATTTTTCTTTCTGTTGCTCAAGGACTTTTTGCCTTGAAAAAGCAAGAGAAGCAGGAAAAGGGGGGGAGTGAGGCTTTTTGCTTGCTGTAACCATTTTTTTTTCTCTGCTTTGAGCTTTTGCCTGAGAAAGGTGGGGCTGGAAAATAACTTTTTAATAGGTTACACTGCTTGCACAAGTAGTTATTGCTGTAGAAATACTATTTCATATCATGATTTTTCTCAGTGCTTCTGCAAACAAAAAAACCCTTAGATAGCTGGGCTGAGGTGGGCAGTTTGTCTAGAACATTATATTTGAAGGTGGCTCAGTTCCCAGTTTACAATGGAGCTCAGCTCAGCAAGGGAATCAAAATTCAAACAACCGTACTCTGTACATCCTCTTAATCCATATTTTGTTCAAAGCAGAGAATTGACACTAAAGTTTGACTCAAAATACCCCTCCCTGAAGTGTAGGTTCTGTGATTGCATATGTCAGTGTGAGTGTGCATCACAAAATGACTTAGATTTTAAAGTTCCAGGAAAACTATTGGAGTTTTGGAGGGTTTACAACAAGTATGTGAAGAATGCATAACAACAGGAAAAATCACAAAAGGTATACAATGTGCTTTGCAAATAAGAAGTGGGGGAAGAAGAAATCAAAAATTGTTAGGGTAGAAACATGATTTGGGATCCTCTTTCTTTGTAATTTTTGATAAGTGCAGTAAGGTGTAAATGGCGAAGTTGATTTTCAATTTTATTTTGAGAATAACTTTTCAGTGTTCTTTAACTGACTATGTAGGCTGTATTGTATATCATTTGCCTAAAGATCTTCGGCTTGCTTGCTTAATGACTTCTTCCTTTCCTGTCCACCCACTGCTTTCTCCTTCTCCATTGCCGCAAGCTCCTATTGTTTTTTCAGATGGCGGGCAAATGAGAGGAGCGATTGCTTAAAAGGATCCTCATGATGATACCTGGAAAGTGTCCTACACTGCACAATCCTCTCCACAACGTTCAGAATTATCTGCTGCAATTTTAGCTTTCCAAACTTTTTCTCAACAGCCTTTCAATTTAATCTCGGACTCTCATTATGTGTGTCAACTTATTTTTAATCTTCCAGGTGCTTATATCACGCCCAGGATTAAACCTAATCTCATGGCCTTGTTTTTAACTTTGCAGCGGCTGCTACAAGACAGAAAGCATTTATACTTTGTTTCTTACATACACAGTCACTCACCCCTTCCTGGCCTCTTTCTGAAGGCAATAGTCATGCTGACGCTGTTGTTCATGTTTTACTTACTTTGTTTTCAGATCCTTTTTTCAGTCACTCTTTTTTTCCATCAAAATGCTAGTAGGCTAGCACAAGCTTGCCATATTTCACTGAACCAAGCCAAGCAGATTGTTTCATCCTGTCCCCAATGTTCTGGGGCATCCCCCTCAGGGACACAGGAGTTAATCCCCGTGGTTTCACCTCTAATCAACTCTGGCAAATGCATGTTACCCATGTTCCCTCTTTGGCTCCTTGGAAATATATTCATTTATCTATTGATACTTATTCAGGAGCAATTTGGGCCACTCCTCAACAAGGGGAAACTGCTAATCATGTTATTTCTCATGTTTTTTTAGCCATTACAGCCTTGGGCAAGCCCTCTTCTTTAAAAACTAATAACAAGCCAGCCTATTCTTCATTGGCCTTTCTGCAATTTTGTACAACCTGGAATATTGTTCTTACTCATGGTCTTCCCTATAATTCCACAGGTCAAGCCATCATGGAACATACTAATCGGTCCTTTAAGAACTGCCTCCACAAACAAATAAAAAAGGAGGGAACTCGGGTCCCCAATTTGTTGTGGGTAACACAACAGGTTAAAAAAGTATTATTTACCTTAAATCAATTGAATGTTTCCATTCAAAATTCCACTGCTTATTAGAGACATTTTCAACAGAAAACAAGCTTGTCTCCTCCTCTAGTATATTATTGGGCATTACCAGACAAAACATGGTTGGGGCTGGTTCCTTACTTGGGGTAAGGCTATGCTGCTGTGCTTGCTCCTACAGGACCTTTGTGGATTCCAGCTCATTGCGTCCGTCCAGCCAAGGATGTTGTAGCATCAGTCCCTGGATCTGGTCCCAGAAATGGCAAAGGTGACTCTACAGATGGCACAGCGTCCAGTCTGGTCTCGTCATGCCAGTCATCCAGTGACATGGGGAGTTTAATTTTGCCCATGTTTGGCTACCACAAGGATAGTTTTTTACATGTGGTCAAGAAACTTTTAATTATACTCCTGCTAATATTAGTGAAGTGTTGCCTCAGCCAGCTGATTCCTGTTTTGCTTTCCAAACAACAAATTCACTCGAATACTTCTTGACGTGGGGTCATGCTAGTTAGCACCTGTGACTCTGAAACAGCCTTACTTAATAAAGTGCTGGCTGTGTCTATGGTGGGCATGCCAGCACTTGCTGCTCGTGCTCACCTTAACATTAACTCTGTTGCATGTAATTTAGCAAAAACAATTAATGCTAGTTCTTCAGCTATCTCAGCAATCAACCATGAGATGCAAGCTTTGAGAAAGGCTGTTTTACAAAATCGTGCTGCGGTTGATTATTCGCTTTTGCGCCAGCATTTGGGTTGTGAAACTTTGGATGGGCTATGTTGTTTTAATTTGTCTGATGAGTCACTAACCATCCAGCACCAGCTCAATATTTTAATTTGGCCTCGGATTTGAAAAGTGATAATTTAGGATCTTGGTGGGAAAGCTTTTGAGCTTGGTTGCCCACAGACTAAATGGGAAATATTCTACGCTATTTAGTCATTATTTGTGCTATTTTAATTGGTGGGTGCTGCTTTTCTCAATGTCTCCCTTCCCTTTGCAACATATGTATTACAGCTTTTCGTCCCAAACCCCTCCCACACTGCCTCATGGTCAGATTTATGCCCTGTATAAGCAACTGCAAGGATGTGCCTCTCCTGATTATGATCCTTTTACTAACCCCTCTTATGACGATGCCTTGTCTAACAAAACAAAAAAGAGTGAGATGTAGAGATAGAGGCCCTGTAGGGGGTGCAAGCAGCATACTCCTGTGCTTCAAATACCTACATGATCTCAGTTCACATCACCAGAATGTTGCAGAACACTGTCCCTGGCTGGTACATGATCTCACCTAGCTAACATCACCACTTCCTTACTTGTATATTCTTAAGGATTGGCAGTCAGAATTCACCAATAAAAAGCTGTTGCTGCTTTATCTTTTTCTGCTTGTAAAAACTATATAAAAGCAATAAATATTACTCAGGCAGTCAGACATCTTTGCTCTCTGCAAATGACTGGTCTTTGACTCCATCAGCTCTGTTTTTGCTGGCAGAGGATTGCAGGAGGGTGTGGCAGCTGAAAGCAGAGCTTGGGAGCCCGCTTTTGCTGGCAGAGCGCTCAGGCCACCACAGGCACCCCCAATATGACCTGGCCATTGCCCACCCCAGCCCCCAGAGGTCAAACACAACCCTGATACGGTCCTCTTTTTTACACTGGCTCAGCCATAATGTAGTTTTCCTGTGCTTTATCAGACAACTCTTTTAAAATCACATCTTAAGCCTCATTGATGAAGCAAATCAATGATTAAGACCACTGGTCCAGATAACTGTTAATTCAGATTGACAGATGATTTTATGAAAAACTCTTTAAGCAAGACGTTTAATCCCTACTTGGCAATGTCACAGATAAATGACTTGCACTGAGTTTGACATCCCTTGCACTGAGTTTGACATCCCTGTCCTAGAGGCTTCTGATCCAGAATCTGAAAGTACTTAGGTTAAATTGTTCCATTATTACAGTCTAGCACAGACTGGAAAACAATGCTGTACTGTAACATAAAAACTACTAAAATAGTGAGGTGGTTTCATTTTACTAGCCTTAAGCAATAATCGTGCTGCTAATATAATTTGACTGAAATATTCTTTTAAACAATCCTGAAAGGTATTCCAAGCACAAGATAGTAGTATCTCAAATTGATAAATGAAGCACCAAATATCAATTCATCAAGCAGGTCTTTTTTACACTGGCTCAGCCATAATGTAGTTTTCCTGTGCTTTATCAAACAACTCTTTTAAAATCATATCTTAAGCCTCATTGATGAAGTAAATCAATGATTAAGACCACTGGTCCAGATAACTGTTAATTCAGATTGACAGATGATTTTATGAAAAACTCTTTAAGCAAGACGTTTAATCCCTACTTGGCAATGTCACAGATAAATGACTTGCACTGAATCACACACTATACTGCTGAGCTATAACTCTTATGATTCCATAATATTTATTTCCTGTTCATAACTTCTGCATTTGTCTTGTATTAGGCATTTGGAAGGAGTGTGTGATTCAAGGCTGCCTTTGACATTTCCCATGGTTTCTCATGGTTCTATTTACATATGTTAGAAAAATCACTCAACAATTATAACATCATGTGATCCCTTGGAGATTTAAACTTACTTGGATTTGTTGATTGCCCTTTTCAGCTTTTTCTCCAACTGTTTCATTCTGCCAATGGCAGCATTGTATTTGGCTGCTGTTTCTTTATGTACAAGTTCACTTCTAGTTTTTGTCTGCTCTGCTTCCATAACCTTTTAAAAGCATGAAAATGTTTTTGATTTAAAGCTACTGTATGCAAAGCTTGCTTTGTTTTTAGTAACAATATCTCTCAAGTGTCTAAGTAATATCTGGCAAAATAGCACAACCACATAGAAAAAAGAGGGCTCAGTGGAATCTGAGTTGTAAATATAATTTATTAATGTTAGCAACATCACATTGGCTAAGCTTCTGTCAGTGTTACAAAAATGCAAAAAATGAGAAACTTCCATGTAAATTAAAATCAATCACAGAATCATGGAATCACTGAATTTGAAGAGTCTGTTTAGATTATTATGTCAAGGTCTTTCTTAAAAGGCAATCTTTTTTTTTTAACATTGACCATTTTCCTACTAAAATAATGCTACTTTAATTTAATCATAAATAATGTCCAAAACTGATTAATTTAATCATAAATAATGTCCAAAATATTAAACAATGATTACAAATCAATCCAGCTAGCTTTCTGAAGATAATCGTAATGCTTGGAAATGGAAAAAGAGAGAAAAGGATGACCGGCAGCAGGATGGGCCCAGTTTTGGTCACGAAAGGTGAAAGACCTGAAGGAATAAGTTATGCGCCTTTAAATCAATATGTGTATTTGTGCAGTAGAGGCCCATTGTATATAATTTGTGGACAGATTCAGCCTATTACAAACCTGTAATTGCTTTACCTGTTTTAAAGTTAGAACAGTTACATGTAAATAATCTTGCTGCTTTTCTCCTAATATCTATGAATAAACTGTCCCTGAAGTAAGCGATAGAACCTGTGCAATATTGTGTGAAGTATTAATTTTGTCTCTTTGCCTAAATGCTTAAAAATTTATAGGAAGAGTAGTAATAGAGCTTACCCGCTGGGTGGCATGATTGAGCATTTCTTGCCATGCAGAATCAAATTGACGTTTGTCATCTTCCAACAGCCTCTGTTCTGCAAGAGAAATGGTTTCCTTAGCAGCCCGTAGCACCTCTGTTGCTCTCTGAAAATCCTGTGTTGCTTTCTGAGCTTCTAGCTGAGCCTGCAATGAAAGATTAAATTAGTCTAATACTTTAGAAGGAAAGAGATAAATAATACCCAATGATTCCTTCTGATTTTCATTTTCTGATATTAAAATGTCAGTATTGACTATTTCTATTAATTGAAGGAATATATCCGGATTACATGCAACATTCCCCATCGCATAATAACATTAAACAGATTCATGTTGATCACAGCTTGCGTCAGTGTTATTGTCTCCAAAAATGTATAACTTATTCGATAGTTTCATTTCAAAGAACAATTCATGTAGGATGCTATAAGTTAGGACTGAACGATGGTTCCCTTCACATTTTGATGATGAAGTTCCTTTTCTTCTCTCTCAAAAAATATAAGAGCAAATCATGGCTATAAATTGCTTGCTCAGACAGTTTTGTTAATGTTTTTTTTTTAAATATCTTATAGCATTCAATTTTAAACCACCATTTTGTAACTATAAGTGCTAGCTAATTAACCATTTGAGGTTCCATTAGCACAAAGACACATAGTATTTTTTTCAAGATCATGTGCTCATTTACATAATCAAGTCTTGTTGCTAAGACACCACACTGAGTGAACAACACTTATTTTAAAACATCACTTTTCTAATAAATTAAAAGCAATATTTAAAAGTTAGCCCCTTTTAATAATTTAAACAATACAAAAAGCAATATGTCAGTGTTCCGAGTAATGCACCCATTCAAAGCAGAACTCCAAGGCAGTAGATTCCTCAAAGAACATGTTCACATCATATCGGAACAGCCAACTCTAAAAGTTTCCACAATTTTCACTTAATTAAAAGAGTAAAAAAAAACCTCCCAAGTGTCATTAGTCACACTGTCCAATGAATATAGCTGGCAGACTCCTGTCCTCCACCAGCCACCTGTTATGATGACCACAGGAAAACTTTTTGTGTTGACTGTTAGCTGGACTAACAGTCAACTAGCGTGGAGGGGGAGTAAGTACACCAGCTTCATCCAAGGAGGAAAGGGGGGGAGAAAGAAAAGGAAAGAAAGAAAGAAGGAAAGAGAAAGAGAAAGAGGGAGGGAAGGAAGGGAAGGAAAAGTGAACGAAATATGGATGTAGGGTGGGAGAGAGGGAAAAAGGAGAGGAAACAAACACCTGGCAGCTTCAGAGGATGCTTTCAAACTGCACAGCAATCCAGGGCTGGAAAGGACCTCAGAGGTCATGTAGTCCAACCCCCTGCTCTAGCAGGTGACCTTATGTCAACTGGGTTATTTTGGTGCCTCTAACAAAAGAGAAATTCCCAGAAAAGGGAAGGAGTTTATTAGGCTAGGCTGCCATGCAGAGGAAGGCAGAGATAGTTCTCAACTTACAACAACAATTGAGCCCAAAATTGTAACAACTGAGTAGTTGCAGCTCTTAAGAGAGTCACACAACTGCTAAATGAATCCGGCTTCCCCGAATCTTCATTGCAAAGCAAGAAAGCTGTTCAGTGAGCTTTCACCCACCTCATGGCCAGTCTTGCTACCATTGTTAAGCAAGTAGCTGCAGCTCTTAAGTGAGTCATAAGTTGCTAAATGAATCCGGCTTCCTCGAATCTCCATTGCAAAGCAAGACATGGTCGTAAGTGAAGCCAGTTTCTCCAGGTCCCTGTCAAAGGTGGCTTTCGGAGCAGGAAGTGCAGCTGGGTGAGGAGGAGGTTGAGGCAGCATCCAAGCCAGAGGCCAATGGCCAAGGGTAGTATGCACATAGTGGAGGCTTCTGCCATCCAGGAGGGTTGGGTACATAGCCAGGTGGGCTTCAACAGTGGTGCATCAGGCTCTGCTCTGGGCCCGGGTTTGACTAACCGACTGTGGTGGAGGAGGGCTAGCCAGCCACATTGCTGCCATTGAAGCCGCATCACGGCGGGATGAGAATGTCAGGATAGGTCAGCTCAGGACCCCACTGGGCAACTCAAGCCAACTGCCTGCCCCATCCTTTCGATGCTCATCCAGTTGACCACTTCTACAGTGTCTCCACCACCTGCCCTGGGTGAACTGTCAAGTATATGTATTCTCCAGACTCATCTAGCTCAGGAGACCTTCTCTTTCTCCAGTGCAAGGCAAAATGGCTGACTCCCACATGGAGGTCAGTGGGAATTCCAAGCCTCTGAATGGAGCCCTGGCATCTGCGGTCCTCCTTGGTCCGATACAATCTCCAGTGGCCGCTGCCTCCACTAGGATCTTGGGCCGGGTCACCACTGGGAGGCGACCTCTGTCAGCATTGCTGCATTCTGTAGGGGTGTCAGCCTTCAACATTTTCTCCCTTTGCTTTGCATCTTTCAGCTGTCATAAGTAATGGGGGGAGGAGGGGGGAATGGTTATGGGAAGTGAGCTGGAGGTGTTACAAACCAGAACTGTATAAGCTGGGGGGGGTAGATTCTTGCTTAGGCTTCTATCCTATGCTATGTGCAGCTGCAACTCTTTATCAAAATATGTCAAGGTCAACGGACAGAGGCCTCATCACCACCTGGAGATGCCCACATAATGATATACACAACTTTTAATTGGATGAGCCAATTGAACTATTGGGGGTGGGAACATTGCCATTACTTTGTGTATGTGATTTACACACCCATTTTCTCAGATTCAGAATTCTTTTGTTGCAACCACTTGATTTCTAGTAAAAGATATATTTTCTCTGATTAATAGAGTCTAAGTATTTCTTTCTTGGATTTTGAATGGAGCACCAGCTGACATTATTCTGAATCTCCACATTACAAGCCCACCCAGAGAATTAATAATTTTTTCTTCCCAGGGGGTCTGAACACAATGTCAAATCCAGCCAGTGACCAAGAAGACCTGGGAGCAACTGGAAGACAAGATTCCCTGCTGTTAGAGGCAGCAGACTTGTTAGCAGAATTAAGTCTTGGCGAAAAACCAGCTGTAAAACCCAAATGGTCCCTGGGAGGATCCTGAGGAAAAGCCTCCTCCAGGAGTGACCACTACCCATCGGCGTGGAAGAGAGGAGCCATGGCAAGAGAAGGAAGGAAATAATTTTCTACTAACTCAAGCCATGCATCTTCTAAATGAAGCTATCAGAGAACCTCAAACTGATCAAAGGTCTGAGGGAGAGGAGGGGGAAGCAGCCCCAGCCAGAAGAATCAGAGCAGCCACCCCCATAAATCAACTTGGGCTAGCGCAACAGGCAACAGCAGCCCAGGGCCCCCCAGCAGGGGGAGTAATTGCCAGAAAACGTAGAACTCCAAAGGTGCCTCCGTTGGAAGTAATATATGGGGGGGAATCCCAAGGAGTTAGGATTCTTCCTGGCATAAGTCTGAAGCCATATGGAGGAATATGGAGATTTTTCCTCAGAAGCAACCAAAGTTAGATGTGTTACAAGGGCTCTGGAGGGAACAGCTGCAAAGTGGATGGTGACTTTGCATAATGATAATGCCCCATAACTGATAAATTATGATCTGTTCATGACTGCGCTGCAGGCCAGGTTTGAAGATCCACTTGCTGAACGTAAGGCCAGAATTAGGATGAAGACCATAAATCAGGGGCAGAGATCAGTGGCTGACTACACCCAGGAATTTAGAGAGCTGGTGTGTCATATTCGAGGCTGGTTCCAGGGAGCCCTGATAGAATCTTTTAAAGATGGGTTGAATGAAGATGTATATCAAAGCCAGAAGAGACCCCAGTGAGCTGCAGCTGTGGTACATGCTGGCAGCAGAGGTGGAAATTGATCTGACCCGAAACAGACGCCAGGGGGTCTTGGTTGGAGCAAGTCTACCCCCACCAGCCCTCGAGAAGCCCTAAAACCTCAAAAGGGAGGAATGGCGGCAAAACCCAAGACCACTGCATGCTTCCGATGTGGGAAGGAAGATCACCGAGCTGCAGACTGCCGTGCCAAGCTAGAGCCATAGGGGCAGGAAGAAAACCTGAAAACCCTCCAGCAAAGCCTCGCGAAATGGCGCTTAAAGTGGAGGAGGTTGTAGAGATCGGCCATCCGAAAGGTGAGGAGCTGAGAACTCCAATCTCTTCTGAAGAGAGTGAATCCAAATCAGAAGATGACTCACTGGTAAGTCCAAACAAGGGCCTTATGACCATTCCAGTGAGATTAAGGTATCCACTTTGGGAGCCAAAGGGGAAATGCTGGCCTTGTTAGACTCTGGGAACACAAGGTGCGTAATCAGCTCAGAGGTAGTAGAGAAAATGGGCTTAAGGCTAAAGACTTTAAAAACGCCCATAGCCTTTTGCCAACTGGATGGATCGGTAGCTGGGGGCGGCCCTGCACATTTCATCATGGAACCAATAGAAATGACGACGGGGAAGCATAGAGAGACTTTGTGTTTTATTGTGGCTCCTGGGATGGAGCGCCCCCTAATACTGGGGTTGCCCTGGCTCCGGAAATGGAACCCCCACGTTGATTGGAGGAGGGGATTATTGCGCATACGTACTGACCAATGCCCAGAAGAGGAGAGGCAATCTCAACTGAAACTCAAGAATCCCACTGAGCCGGCCTCCACTGGCACCGAGAGCCTGAAGGGGGAGGAGAAAATTCCGGAGGAATATTGGGACTTAAAGGGGGTATTCAGTGAAAAGGCCTCAGACGAGCTTCCCCCCCATCTCTCAACAGATTGCAGCATTGAAATTTTACCAGGGATGAAACTCCCAAAACCGAAACTGCACTCGATGACACCACGGGAGCTAGAAGAGCTGCGGTCATTTATTGATACAAATTTGGAACATGGTTTCATCCAACCTGCTAGACCCCGGGTAGCAGCCCCAGTATTGTTCCATGAAAAGAAAGATGGCTCCCTTCATTTATGTGTTGACTATAGAAACCTCAACACTATTTCAGTGGAGAATGTACCCCCTCCCCTTGATGAAGGATATGTTGGCCCACTTGGCCAAAGGGAATTTTTTTTTACAAAACTCGACCTGAGAGAAGCATAATACCGAGTTCAAATTAAAGAAGGGGATGAATGGAAAACTGCTTTTAACTGCCCAATGGCAGTTCTTCCATTTGGCCTACAGGGGGCCCCTGCAGTATTCATGCAAATGATCAATCAAGTGTTGCATGAATATTTATACAAAGGGGTGTTGGTTTATCTTGATATTCTTATCTACACAGAGACTCGTGATGAACATGTGAAACTAGTGCAGTCAGTTCTGGAAAACCTTCGAGTTGCAAAGTTGTCCAAGTGTGAATTCCACCAGGAAAAAATTGACTATTTAGTCAATTGACTATCGCATATCACATGACTGCATATCAAAAAATTGACTATCGCATGTCACATGACTGCATAGAAATGGATCTGGGGAAAGTTCATGCCATTTTGGAATGGGCCCCTCCCCGCACCAGGAAGCAACTTCAAAGTTTCTTGGGATTTGCTAATTTTTACCGTCAATTTATCCCTGCTTTTGCAAAGATTGCAATGCCTATCACAAATCTCCTAAAAACCAAAGGGGAGGTGAAACCGAAGCCTAGTAAACCACTGGAGTGGTCCATGGAATGTCAAGTCACTTTTGAGAAGCTGAAATGACTGTTTGCTGCTGAACCAGTACTCAAGCACCTGGACATGGATGCTCCTTTTGTAATCCAAGCCGATGCAAGTGAGATAGCAGTCGGGGCGGTGTTACTACAAGCAACGAGATGGGGACTCTGCAACCATGTGCATATACTTCCCATAAATTAACTGAAACCGAAAGAAGATGGGCCATCTGGGAAAAAGAAGCTTTTGCAGTTTGTTGGGCTTTGTTAGAAGGGGCAAAACACCCATTTGAGGTGTGGATGGATCATAAAAATTTGGAGGCTTTGAAAATGCCTCGGAAGCTGTCTCCCAAGCAAGTTCTCTGGGCGCAGTACTTTAAGTGCTTTAATTTTTCATTGAAGTACATTCCAGGGGGGAAGAACTTCATGGCAGATGCTTTACCTATATTACCTCAATATAATAGTGCTCACCAAGAAGTGGTACAGCCTATTGTCCCAACCAAACAGTTGGCAGCTCCAGTGGTTACCAGAGCCCAGAAAAAGAAGGAAGTTGATTTTCAAATGATTTGACTGCACAATTAAAAGACGCTCTAAAACTTGATGATTGGTTCCTTGCTCACTCAAATAACTGTACAGTTAGAGATGGATTGGCATGGGTGGAGGCCAAATTATATGTGCCAGCAAAGCTGAGATACCAAATATTACAGCAAGCTCTAAAGCTGCTGGACATTTTGGATTTGTTAAAACCTTACACTTGGTTAAAAGGCAATTTTGGTGGCCTACCTTGAAAAAGGACATTGAGACTTATGTGGCTAGCTGACCTATCTGTGCCTCAGCCAAACAGCCTCCTGGTAAACCAGCAGGCTTACTACAAAATGTAGCTAGACCAACTGCTCAATGGAAGGAAATTTCTGTGGAATTACCTGAAAGTGGGGGGAATACAGTTATTTGGGTAGTAACTGATTTGTTTTCCACAAAACAAATTACATTTCATACCTTGTCCGAAAATCCCATCTGTGAAAACATTGGCTAAACTGTTTATTTTACATATCTACAGGTTACATGGGGTTCCTGAATGCATAATCTCAGACAGGGGTGTCCAGTTTACCTCAAACTTTTGGAAGGAGTTCCTGAAGTTATTGGGCTCTGTCGAGGGCTTAAGCTTCACCCACCACCCACAAACCAATGGGGCTTGTGAGAGAACTAACTCGGTGTTGGAACAATATCTTTGATATTATATAAATTATCAGCAAGATAATTGGGCTCACCTATTGCCATTCACTGAGGTGGCATATAACAATTTACTCCATTTAAAGTGGCTTCGGGACAAGACTTTGTACCCATACCCGAGCTTCCATAGGAGAAACCTAACATTCAGTCATTAGATGAATGGATAACACAGCTCCAGCTTACCTGGCCAGTTACCTGTAAAGCATTAGATGATGCTCACCAAACTCATAAAAAAATTGCAGATAAAAAGAGAAGTCCACAAAAACCATATCAGGTGGGTGACAAGGTCTTTTTATCCACCAGATATTTGCAGACCACACAAAAGTCAAAAAAGCTTGGACCTAAGTATGTTGGACTTTTCTCAATAGAACGAATTGTGAACCCTGGGGCAGTCCAACTGAAATTACCTAAAACCCTCCGATGGATCCACCCTGTTTTCCATGTTAGTTTATTAAAACCTGAACATACCTCCGACTTGAGACCAACTCAGGTTGATCCCCCTGTGCCATTGCTAATTGAAGGTGAACAATATTTTGAAGTTAAAGAAACTTTGGATTCTCGAAAACGAAGGGGTCTACTCCAATATTTGATTGTTTGGAAACATTTTCCTTCTTCCCAGTCTGAATGGGTGAATGAGAAGGATGTTAGAGCTCCTAAGCTTATCAAGGCATTTCGTACTAAACATCCTGATAAACCCTAAAAAATAGTATGATGGTGTTACATGTATATTTTCTATTACCTTCCTTTTCTATTACCTATTTTTATCTTTTTTAGGTCTAACATCTCTTTTGCAGGAGGGCCGAATGTCAGCCTTCAAGATTTTATCCCTTTGCTTTGCATCTTTTGGCTGTCATAAGTAACGGGGGGAGGAGGGGGGAATGGTGATGGGAAGTGAGCTGGAGGTGTTACAAACCAGAACTGTATAAGTTGGGGGGAGTAGATTCTTGCTTAGGCTTCTATGCTATGCACAGCTGCAACTCTTTATCAAAATATGTCAAGGTCAACGGATAGAGGCCTCATCACCACCTGGAGATGCCCACATGATGATATACACAACTTTTAATTGGATGAGCCAGTTGAACTATTGGGAGTGGTAACATTGCCATTACTTTGTATATGTGATTTACGTGCCCATTTTCTCAGATTCAGAATTCTTCTGTTGCTACCACTTGATTTCCAGTAAAAGATATCTTTTCTCTGATTAATGGAGTCTAAGTATTTCTTTCTTGGATTTGAATGGAGCACTGACAAGGGGCCTCCATGGAGGTATGCAGGTTTTGTGCAGGGGTCGCTCTGGTGCTGGGGGTTCTTTTCCCCCTGCTTTTCCATATCCACGATCTTCCCTGAGTTTTCCCTGCTCTCCTCAAGATTGGGTGAGCAGCTGATGCTCAGGATCCTGGAGAACAGTGCCGGTTGGAGTGGAAAGTTAGGAAAGTTGGTTTTATGTCAGTGTTTGGAGTAATGCACACATTGAAAGCAGAATTCTGAGGCAGATAGATTCCTCATAGAACATATTTATTGGATATATTATATTGGCACCGCTGGAGAAAACCCACTCTAAAAGTTCCCATGGTTTTCACCTAATTAAAAGAGCAAAACTCCCATTGCCATGTGTCACCAGTCACATTTTTAAATGAATATAGCTGGCAGGCTCCTCTCCTCCACAACCAGCCACTTGTTATGGTGACCTTGTTTTGCACAGGAAAACTTCTTGTTTTGACAGTTAGCTGGGCTATCAACTTCCCCTCTCCCTTCCCTCTCTCAGACTTCAATGGCAACTGAGGCAGCACAAGGTGGCTTCAGCCACGTTCACTTCAAGTTTGGGGATTCAGATTAGCTTTATTTAAAGCAGAACCAAAAAAAATCAAGATTTAAGACATGTATTAGTGTTGAAATCCAACCTAAGTAATAACGTATAATCTTTAGACCAGTTAATAATTCCTATTAACTACTCTAAATAGCAAAAATATCTGATCCACTCCCCTATCCTTTAAGACTGAAAGTTGTTTATAGAAATATAAATTCCAAAAGTAAGCAGATCTTACCACAAACCATCAATTTATTTAATAATTAAGGAGGCTTTTCACTAATGTAGGAGTGGGGAAACATTGGCCCTTCAGATGTTAGTAAAATAGCCCTTGTCAGAACCTTGCTGATAAAGTCAGTTACATTGTTGATAACTATCCAGCTGTTTTCATCTAATGACCTTTGACTTCTCTCTTCTTGGATCTACTGATGGTATCATCTCTTAAAGAAATGTTGCAAAGAATAATTGTAACTGACATTTTCTGTCAATCTATATAAATTAATTCAGAGACTTAAGTCTCCAACAAATCTCTCTCTCTCTCTCTCTCTCTCTCTCTCTCTCTCTCTCACACACACACACACACACACACACACACAAAATAAATTGGGAAACACTCCATAATATTATTTGGAACAATACAAGGAAGCATTCCAGAATAATTAGAACCATAACAGCACTTAATTCAGTTAATGCTTTTAAAAAATATCCAAAGTTGTATAGAATATGTCTAAAGACAACCTTCCCCCCAAACAAAAGTTCAAAGGTTATTGATGTAAGAGTTATCACAACTGACAAGAGGCAGAGGCTATTCATTAAAGTTACAAGCAAGAAACCAAATATTTGCTTAAGTGTTAGCAGCATATTCAATGGTGAGTCATTCTTCCAAAGACTTTATTTTATTCATATGATTATCAATAATACATTGATGGAATTTTCCACTCACCAATTATAGAAAAGCTGGTGCTAAATACACACACACAGCATGAAAGAATTGTTTGCAATATGTACTTCTTACCAGCATTAGCTGATTGATATCTTATGATTCCAACTACTATCTTATAAAATATTTTCCCTTGATAGTCTACATATATCTACATAATTTACTCGCAACCAAGAAAGAAGGCTCATAGGAAAATAATTTCCAATGAAAAAGATGAAAATTAGAAATCAGGACAGTGAACTACAAAACAGAACACAGTAAGATGATTCCTAAACAAATGCCAGTGTAAAAACTTCTATGTGAATCAAAGAAACAAACAGCTAAGTGATCTGGGCAGCATGAGAAACAATGTAAAACATTCAGCAGCTCATATTTTCACAGAAATGAAGACTCATTTACTTCAGTTTGATTCAACCCAGCTTAATATCTTTTTGTGAATTTTATATAATTGCTTACATTTTTATATTGAATTCTGCTAAATATGCAGTTCTGCAATATGTTTTCCACAATATAATAAATTATTTTCATCAAATTCATTTGAAGATTTCTTTGATTTTAATGCAGAACTGCATTGAAAATTTGTTTGCTACATTTGGCAAAATTGAAATTTATTTCAGGACCCTTACAAGATTGTGAGTATAGCCTCTACCTGCAGAATAGCATGATGTTCTCATAAAGCTGTCCCTGTAGGAAAACTGAACATCAAGTGCAGAAAATCAGGAACCCAGGTAGTTCAAATGAATATAGGTTTATTGTATACTAATGTTCTCTACAAGAATCTGAACTACTAATGATCAAAACAAATTGATGGTAGGTAAGGGTCAACAGAATTCAAGAAGATATCTTGGGCATGAAGGGACTTAAGATTGACTGCTCAATCAGTTCAGGGATGAGGGGAAGCAGGTACTGTGATTGCATTCAACTTGTGGTAATCACAGCACAGGTGCAGCTCCCCCGATTTCTTCTTGATGAAGAGCACCGGCACAGCCAACGGGGAGGTAGAAGGCCGGATATTCTTCCCGCAATGTGGACAGCTCCAGTTCCAACAGGGAGTATATCTGAACCACCGGCAATTTAGCATCGAGCAACAAGTCAATCGGACAGTCGTACGACCGATGCAGGGGCAACTGATCCGCCTCCTTCTCCCCAAACATGTCAGCAAAGTCCACCAATTCTGTAGGTAGATTCAGGTCCACGTTCCCTGCACAGGCATGCAGGTAATGAGTGGCACACTTCCTGCCAAGAAACTGCACTGCTCCAGATGACCAGACGATCTGCAGATTATGGGCCCGTAACCACTCCAACCCCTGGAAAGTGAGGTACTGTGGCAACATAGAACACAGCTTTCTCCACATGCTGCCCAATAAGCATGTGTAGGGGTTTGGCTGCAGCAACCACAGGTCCTGAATGAAGGGGCTGACCATCAATCGTCTCTACCAATACCAGTGGTGACACCTGCTGCTGGGGAAAAATGAAAAAAAAAAGAAAAAAAAGAAAAAAAATGCTGCTGTGCAACAAAATGAGCATCCATGAAATTGGCTACAGCCCCTGAGCCCACCAAGGCCTGGATCTCCACCACTCCCTGACCAGGCACGAACACACTCACTGTCAACACGAGATGCTTCACCAAGGACAACTGGAGATAGTGGAGATGGTGGCCTTGATGCCACTGGAGTCCGACCTATAGAACCCTGTAGGCTGGGCACCACCTGTTTCCCACCACTGCTGATGTCACTGCTTTAGGTGCTTTAGCAGGAAACTTGGCTGGAAAATGGCCTCAGCTGCCGCAATAGAGGCATAGGCTGTCATGACAACGCCTATCCTTTTCATCTTGGGTCAGATGAGGTCGGGTAGCCCCCAACTGCATGGGCTCATCCAGAGGCACTTCTGACAGGGGTGCTGTCTTGATGGGAGCAGATGCGGCCTCCGTCTGTCATCACACCCATCGTTGCTGAAGCCTGGCATCAATATGAAGGCACAGATGCATGAACTCCTGCAGGTGCAAGGGCATTCAGTGTGTGCCAACTTGTCCAGGGGCTCCAACAACCGGCCTTCCTGCAACTGGTCAATCAGTGCTGCCTCATTCCATTGCAGATCCTGGGAGACCACCTGGAAGTCAGCCATATAGTCTGTGAGCAAGCCTCTCCTCTTCCTCAATTCTCTCAATCACCTGTTTGCCATTTGGGCCTGAACAGGGTCCTCAAACATGACCCTTAACTGATGGCAAAACTCAGCATAATTATCCAACAACTGGTTGGGCTGGGTCAACAGGGGCATCACCCAACATGCTGCAGACCCTGACAACAGGCTAATCAAAAATCCCACCTTATCCTGGTCAGTGGGGAAGTCTCCTCTGGCTGAAGATTCAAATAAAGCTGGCACTGCTCCCAAAATGCTGGAAATTGGGCCAGCGAGCCATCAAATTTATCTGGCACTGCTACCGGGCATTTGCAGTGTGGCCGGACAGTTTGCATCTGTGCAACCTGTGCAGTCAAAAGAGCCACTTACTGGGCTTGCTAGCTGGTCATTGTCTGCTCTGAACTGATCTATGATCACCCCATGTAAAACAGAAGCAGGTTAGAGGGGTGGTTGGGAGCAAAATGTGATGATCCAGGGCATGGCACAAAGGCAACACAGTCAAATAAGCAAGAAGAGTCCCTTTATTATCTCCAACTTTGCCCCCAATGTCCAGGTTACTTTTGACTGGAGAAAAACTCCAGTCTTTAAGTGGAGGAAATTAAGTCCAAAAACAAAGTACATACAAACTGTAACTAAAAATCCAAACAAACCACACTGTAGTAATTAACTTGATAGGGCAGGAGAAGGAATTGCAGACTTGAAAGCACAGCAAAACACAGAGTTGGGAAGATGCCAGGAACACAGATAAGCCTCGACAATACCAGATAATTATTTGCTCCCAACAACTTACTGTGCACAGCTTCTCTTTTTAAACACTGTGTTCCCAGCTGCAGCTAATGAAGGGAATCTTCTGGGTCTTCCTCTGAATTCCCTCTCCCTTGCTCTACCTCTCCCCTGGTCTGCCCAGCCAGACTTTGTCCTTCCCCAGTTTCTTCCACAGCCAACAGAGCCACACTCCAACTCCCTGTCAGCTGCTCGGCCTCCTACTCCGAATCAGATTCTGATAGGGGCATGACAAAGGGCCTTCCCTACCTCTGAGGCACCTGTGCCCGATTTAATTAACCCACCCAGGAGAACAGGGTGGGGGTTGTTAAGGCAGTCATGTAGATGCCTCTCTTAATGACCATCACAATTTGTGACCATAATTGGTAGGCTCCATTACAGTTGTAACTCCAGGACTACCTGCAGAATACTTCAGAGCTTTTTACTCATATATATATTCTCAATCATCTCTTATTTGAATCCAGTTTGCTCCACAGGAGATCACAAGAGCTAAAAATTAGCATAACTTATCAGTATGATGACTGCAGGGTAGCAGAGAAATTAGTATCAACTTCACAGTTCAATCTTTGCTATTAGACTGAATTCACATCCAGTACTATAATTTAAAAAATCATTTTCTTAAAAGTAGATTTCATGGAAACCAATCAGGTGCATATAGATGCAACAAGTTTCAGTACATGTCAGGCCTCAAGGCCTCACATAGGCTGAAAGCGTGTACCAGGAACAAAGAACATCAATCAGCAATACAACACCATGGGCTGCTAACTGGACTGCAGGCATTGATTGGCTACTTTGTACCTACTAAAACTGACCATATAACACTGTGATTTGATGCTACTATGTGTCCACTAATATTTCTGCTCATGTAACATAATGATTGGATAGAGTTCACCGCTTGTGACGTATTACTGTGTGTTTTTAATAAAAGAGCTTCCTGATCGGGGCAGCTCACCCGAGATAGCCTGGTGTCTTTCTTGATGCATTCGACCACCCAGTGAGAAGCCTTCCAAATGCGGAGCAAAGCCACATAGAAGTACAAAAATAGTGTATTAAATAATTAGAGCCAAAGATGAAAGATATAAAGATATGACAACAACAAAAATTTATTCAAGTACATTACCCATAAAATTAATCACTAATTTAATCAGTAACTTATGTAACAATAAACACAAATCCATGTTGCTCATGTTTTATATTGTATTTATAATGCCTTGGTCTTAATAATTGACACAGATTGTTGAGGAAGTTGAATAAAAATTAATAATTTGCTTTAAAAACCATTTTAAGGAAATGCTTCAACATGAAAAAACCTTGATGCAAATAGAAAAAATATTGCACCTCACATGCCATACTATTTGAAAAGGACAACATCAGAAGTCTCTAGCAGCCACTTGTGAATCATTTTATTCCAAATAGCACAGACCCATATCAGATGTGATTTGTGATGCAATACAGCTCCTAAATAAGCCTGCATATCAGAACATATTTATGCTGCAATTCTTAGTGACTTGCCAAGCAATAAGTTCTATGACCCTTATGTCTAACGTAGGTCTGACATATTCTATAGATATAAAACACTTTCACCAAATCTGAAGTAACCTTGAGGCCAAGTTAATAATTTTTGATAACACACAGGAAGTAATGGTTTTGATTATCAGGAGAAAGCAGTTTCTAGAGCAGGATACTAAAGAAAAGCAATCTGTCAAGGCTGAAACAAGACAGAGGTATCACACAGTTTTTTTCCCATAAATTATGAAAGAGGTCATCATCCTGTGTTGACTATATAGATATATGAAATGGCTGATAAAGGCATTTTTCTTTTCCAAATCAAATGATAATCTCCGCTCAGAAAAACACCTCTTCTCGAATTACTGACTGCCACAATTTAGAAACAGGAAAGTATTTCCTTCTCCTTAGCAATTTTTTTTTTTAACAAACTTTATTCAGTTTTCACATTAAAAACAAAAATCTCTTTTTGGTGGACAACATATTTCTGGGTCATCATCTTTACATACAAATATGACAGAAATTATACAATGATATATGCATACTTAATTCTATTATTACCTTTTCCATTCCAAATTTTCAGTAGGGAGAGAAACAAACACACTAATTCTAGCCTCTTTCCTTAATTTCAATCAATTTTGTTTCATTTCAATTAAACAATATGTATTTACCTAATAAATACTAATAAGGTTTAATTCTAAATTCTTTCATTTATCCCCATCTAAACATTTAATTTCATTTCAATTATTTCAAATATAATCCTTAATACTTATTTTAAAAATACAAATAAACAATATATATTTGCCTAATAGTAGTAATAATGAAGTCTCTCCTTGCTTTTAATAATCTATATTAAACTTATTAATTTAGCTGGTTCTTTAGTCTGTCACATTCCCTTTCAATTAC
>BHEV01048230.1:0-19837 GCA_004319985.1 Emydocephalus ijimae
GCCCAGTTGTCCCGGTTCAGATGTTATCCACCTCTTTCTTCCCTCCTGCACAAATCTTAGTCAAGCTGAGTCATTCTCTTCAGGATGGCCATTTTAGACAACGCTGCGGTCATCTTCGGGAGGAAAAAAAAGCCAAGCCCAGGGGGGGAGATGCGGCTCCCCACAGACAGGCTTGCTGCTTCCTCTTACTCCACTGCCCCTCCAAGNCCCGACGAAAGAGCACGAACGATAGTCGCAGAGAGTTGCGATCTACCGTCCGTCGGCAAGGAGGCTCCTTCTTCCCTGTACTGCTCCTCTTTTGTGGCTGTATACATTATGCAATTATTTCTAATACACACATACATATAGAAACAAAATGGAATAGAGGATGGGAAGGACATGAAACTTGGTCTGCCCAAAAATTATCCATGGAGGAAATCAGCTTTAGGAAGCGGAAAATGAACAAGATTCAGAGGTTCAGTATCATTGAGAGCTTTCTAGTTTAGGCTTCTATGTTTTTTATTTCAACTGAGTTATTCTGATCATTCATGGAGAGTTTTGGGGGAGTTGGTTGTGTAGGTTGAACAGCCATAGGAGATCAACAGTCCTTGTTGTAATGACGAGGCAGTCAAGTTGTTTGATCATGAACAACTAAATCATGATGATCTTTATTGGAGTCTAGTCTTGCATTTATACACATTTTTAATTATCCTCCATCATTGGTTAACGTTGGTTACTGCTTAACTTTCGTTACTGTTTTGCACAGTAATCCATACAATTAATTATCTCTAGTTAAAGTCTAACATATGTTTACTTCCTCTCTCTAATCCTCTTTTAGAGTAGTGAGTTTGTTTACCTGAGTTGTATTTGCTTGGAAACATTCTTGCCATCCGAGATTGGAACATTCCTGCAATTACAACTCTACAAGTCCTATGAGAATAAGTAATAGATACTGCCTTGCGGAAGGCATCTGGATTCCTGCAGGCTGAAATCAGAAATTTTAAAATGGCCATGCCTGAGAGTACCTTTATTTTATTTGATTCAAGTATTCAATTTTATTTGATTCAAGATTCAACTGCATGCATCCAAAATCAGGATAGAAAGGGATTAGGGTGGGATGGAGAGAGAAATTCTCATGCCGCTAACCTTGACTTCAGTGAGGATTACAATATTTCCAGACAAACATGAGTAAAATCGATCTACAAATGTAACACCAGGAAAGAGAGGAGAAATGAAACAAATCATGTTAATAATTTCTTTCTCTCCCCTCCCAATCTCTCACACATGTAGGGAGAGAGAGAAACCTAATAGGTGATCCACCTGCCTTGGAACAAAATGTCTCTTGCCTTTCTGGGCAAACCAAGGCTCAGTGCATTGTGCTTTGAGATCCAACCAAGAGAGGGATTGCAGATATGTCACCCAGTCTCCTGTCCTTCAAGCAGCCTGAAACTATGTGGTGTAAGCAGCAGATCTGGCAGCATAAAAAATCCAGAGTTTTTCGTGGCAGGCCAGCTTGGGAAAGGCATGCCACCCAGAACTCCAATCTAGAGGAATTCCTGTAGGCCAAGTTAAGGGAGAGAATTCATGCAGAAATGCCAGGATTAGCTTGGAGAACAGGTTGCCTCTTCTCTCTCCTCCCTCCCCCTCCTCCCTGCACCATTAGCTTTAGCACATGGCTGATTAGTATTTGGGAGGATTTTAATTTAAAGCAGCTTTCCCCAGTAGATGTATTTGGTTCTATTTCCTGTAATTGAGGATGTTGGAAGGTTTTGGCCAAGTTATTTGGGAAGCATCATCTTGGGCAAGATAAAACCAAAGTTTGGATGGAATGCACATGTATCCATGCATGCATGCCAGTTGTGGGAAAAGAAGCCAGCATTAAAATAAACCACAGAGCTAGGCTTTCAAATGTCTGTCCTATTGTTTTACATGCCACCTGCCAAATTTTGCTCTTGAAGTTGTAAGTGATCAGATAGTCCTACAAAGTGAAACCAACCCTAAGCATTGGGAATGTACTAGTGAAGGGCTGTTGAATCTTGGCAACTTTAAGACTTGTGGACTTCAACTCCTGGAATTCCCCAGCCAGCCATTACCGCTTTGCCAGTGTTTCCAGCTTGTAAGGAGGGCATATTTAATATAGAGGACTTCTTTCTTCCCAGCTTCGCCAGGAGTAAAAGCTGCTGAAGTGCAGCCAATCTTGCCTTTAAAAAATTCAGGAAGGCCTATTTTGTTTTGTTTTTAAACCTAAGAATGTTGATCTCTATAGTGTTCTGAAATATATATTTTTCTTCTTCACCTGCAGTATGTACAGATTTCACATGAGTAGGACTGTGCTACTGAAGTCATCATTGGGTTTTTGGGTTTTGGTTTTTTCATAGTCTTTTGATCTCAAAGGAGACTGACAGTGCTTTGGCAAAAAAAAAGAAAGAAAGAAACATACACATATGGAACTGGCCACTGTGGTACAAAGAACTCAAAGACTACCTATCATGCACTTGTGTAGAATAGAATAATACTTGTGGATTGGAACTCCCAGAATTCTTCAGACAGAATTCTGGGAGTTGAAGTCTATACATCTTAAAGAATGATGTAGAACGATTGGTACTGTTTTTTCCACTGGTAAAGGTTACAAGATGGTAGACAAAAACCCCACCAAATGCTGTCTTAAAACTATCCTGCATTAGGAAATGTAAAAACAGCCATTTTGCCCAGCCTCACTGCTGCTGTACTATAGGTCTCTGTGCAATTCATTTCCACCTACTTTGCTGAAGGTTTTAACTAAGAAAATGGAGGCTGCCGGAGGCATGATGGTATAAGGAAAGGATAGACTTTCACCTATCTCTTGGAAAGGACATTTCACCATATCCTCAATATTTTTCCCTTTGAAAGAATAACACAAAAGGGAACGTTATTTTACAAAATTATGATGCCTCACCCCAAACTGATAATTTCCCCTGATGGGCTGGTGTAGATATTAAAAACTAGAGAGGAGAGAATAAACAACAGCAGAACTGCACAAGGGACAGAGTCCTTTCCCCTTGCTAATCACTTGATTACAAAGAAGTAGAACCACTGAGACATTGTGACTCCAATTCTCTATATTCTCGTGTGATCCAGAAGGACAGCATGTTCAAGGGTATTGAATGCTGCTGAAGGGTCAATAAGGATTGGGTGAGGGTTTTATAGCCTTCTCTCTTAATGAAGTTCATCTACCAGAGAGATAAATGGTGTTGGTTCTATGCCAGAGCCTACATATATGTACATATCAAGAAGGATCTAGATAATCTGACATCTCTAGAGCTGTTCCTGAGACACCAACAAACACACATAAAATCCAGAAGTCTTTTATTTTAGTTCAATGGCAGTGAATTATCATCATTCACAGCCCAGAATGAGTGTTAACCAGTTATAATTAGTCCCAGGGACGTCTGCCAAAGTTCTTTGAGAGATGACTGATAAGAATGCATCTTATCTTACTTGAAGTGCTGCCAATGACTAAAGTCTCAATTAGTCTTTCCAAAACCAAATGGAGAACAAATTCACCACGGAGCTTTCAGAGTCCAAACTGATCAGAGCGAATGATGTTGCTTCCTGCAAAGGTTTTCCTACCTTTGCACTTCCTTTATACCTTATGGGAGGGGCAATCACCTCCAAGCCTTACTCCCAAGTCGCCCCTTTTGTCTTAACTGCTCTAGCCTTCCAGCAGCTCTGTGCACATGCACACTGGGACAGGCTCCCCTTGTTCCTCTGCCTCGCTGCTGCCAGATTCTGGAGGCTCTGGAGTCAGCACATAATTCCCAGATGCTCCTGGCTCCATCTCCGTATTGGACGCAGGACCCTCATCTGAGTCCTCTCCAGACTCCCAGATTGGTCCCTGTTCTTCCCCACTATCCGATTCTGCTGCCGTCTGCACAGGCTGCCAATGAACCACAACAAGAGCATTTTGCAGCTGAAGCCACAGCACTTTCCTGACAAAGAAAAGGAATATTGGAGCCAAAACAGTAATTGAGCAAAATAGCCAGAACCAAGGAAGGCCTTTGCAGAAGGCATACCAGTGCCTCCTTAGTGATATATGACATCATCTCTTCTTCTCAAGCATTTCCTACTTCCCTAATCCAACCATTCTCTCATCACATCCAAATCCCAAGAAGGAACCAGGAATAACAGATTTAACAGATAATCAGAGTTGGAAGGGACTTTGTAGATCATCTAGTCCAACCCCCCGCTCAAGCGGGAGACCCTACACCATTTCTGACAAATGGCAGTCCAATCTCTTATTGAAAGTCTCAAGTGATGGCGCTCCCACAACTTCCAAGGGCAAGCTGTTCCATTGGTTGATGGTTCTCACTGTCAGAAAATTTCTCCTTGTTTCCAGGTTCAATCTCTCCTTGTTCAGTTTGCATCCATTATTCCTTGTCTGGCCTACAGGAGCTTTAGAAAATAGCTTGACCCCTTCCTCCCTGTGGCAGCCCCTCAAATATTGGAAGACCGTTATCATGTCTCCCCTGGTCCTTCTCTTTACGAGACTAGCCAAGCCCAGTTCCTGCAACCGTTTGTTGTATGTTTTAGCCTCCAGTCCCCTAATCATCCTAGTTGCTCTTCTTCTTTTTGAGACTTCTCTAGAGTCTCAAAATCTTTTTTATAATGTAGTGAACAAAACTGGATGCTGTACTCTAGATGTGGTCTTACTAAGAATAGCATGAATATAATCCACAGGTCATGACACCTATGGCAGAGACCATCCTGGCCATTCTGTTAGAATCCACAAGTTGCAATGAATCTCAGTGAGATACAAGACATTATCATCATTTCAAACTTGTTCATGAGAAATCAAGATTTCAGCAAATTTAAGCAACTTTTGTCCACAAAATGATGTGCAAATATGTCACAGTGGCCAGGTTGTAGATATCTTTCCTCATCTCTTGCATCATCTTAAAGGCAGTGGTGGGATGCTGCCAGTTTAACAACCAGTTTGGTGATCACACATTTTGCGCGCGTGTGCAGCGTTAAAAAAAAAACTTACCTTCTTTGTTACTTTTGGGGATTAACACAGCTGAGACCTGACAATCTGCTCTGCCATGCAGATTGCGGATGAGAGGATATAGGTAAATACAGCACATGAGCAGGCAGGTGGGCCGATCTGATTGTCAGAGAGAACCAGTTTGCTCAACAGCTGAACATTAGAGCTAGAGGTTCATCCACACCAGGAGAAACCTATCCCTGCTTAAATTGGACTGCTGGTTGACAAACCTCTTATGCAATAGCAATAGCACTTAGATGTACATACCATTCCACAGTGCTTTACAGTGGTTTAAAGAGTCAGCATATTGCCCCCAACAATCTGGGTCCTCATTTTATTGACCTCTGAAGAATGGAAGGCTGAGTCAACCTTGAGCCCCATCAGCATCAAAGAAATCAAACTGCTGGCAATATGAGCAGAGTCAGCTTGTAGTACTACATTCTAACCACTGCACCACAAAAAGCCAAAACTGTGTGCTCTTGCTAGCCACTTTTTTATTTCTGGTTTTCAAAATAAAAGTAAATTCCACTATTTAAAAAAAATGAAATGTACTTCATACTATTTGGTGGAAAAAACACAGTGATTGTAATTGAGAAAGAAATATAAAATCAAAGTTCACTTTTTCTTAGCTTCCTTCCTTCCTTCCTTCCTACCTACCTACCTTCTTTCTTTTCTTTTCCAGTATTTTTATTCTGATCTTTTATTTATTCAATAAATAAACAAGGATGAAAAAGTTTGGGCAATGTCTATTCTTCGGCCTCCAGATAGCTAAAAATAACTAAAATATCATGATCTAGGAAAATCCCTGAAATATGTTTTCTTTGAAAATAAAAATTGGCAACAATTTTTTCCATCGTTTTTAAGAAGACTCAGACAAAAAAAATTATTGCTGCTATTTTCCCCATTAATAATTCATTGTACCAACATTATAATCTCTCTGAATTAAAGATGTATTTTTCTCTTCTCCCAGGTATTAACTGGAGCCCTCAGAAATACTTCTTCTTTCCAATATTGATTAACCCACTTATGTTATTGTTTGATTCTTTCCCTTTCTCTGTTTATTGCTACCCACATGTTTTCTACAAAATCACTGGGTGTCTTCTGTAAAAAAAAATTATACCATGTAGATTTGATTGACCTACTGTAATGTGTTGGCACATCTATGATAACCCAGATGGTGCTTATCCAGGATGATAGAATGGATATTTATGGCCACATGTCCAACTCTTTCATGACTTAACTCTTCAAACCTACCTTTAGTTGTCATGGATGTTTGTTGATTAACTGGTAATCTTCTGAGGAAGCCTTAATCTCATTACACTTCAATTTAAACACCACCTTTATATTAATGTTTAGGTGCCAATTGGATTGTTCCTGTTTGGCATACAATAGTCCTAATACCAGATATGCATTCCTTTTTATTGTAAATGCCAAATGAGACAGGCCTATAGATTATAATAGCCTTCCTCATTCTGATTCCTTCCAGATACATTTGGGATGACAATTCCCCAAAATGGTCAATTATCATTTTGTGGCTGGGAATTCTGGGAGTTACAATCCCAGCATAATTGCAACATCTCAGGTCGAAGTAAGTCTAGAATGTCCTTTTCTGTCCTTTTCAATCTTTTCTTTTCTTTTTTTGCCTCCAGTGGGATAAATTTAAATGAAATGTGTTTTTAAACACATCTAAAATCTTTTTGTTAGTCCTTCATTTTTGTTAGACCTTTCCGCATCCAGATTCTATAGTGTGCCATCAGCACCTTTCCCTACTAGTCATACACTCTGTAATGGTGAAAGTCATTGGAGGGTAGATTAAAAAAAATCCAAGCACTACTACTCATAAAAAATCCATTCCAGAAAACAAAAACCTAATGTTTTTTTATAGCCCTCATTTCATCCTATGCATTTGAATGTCTTTCCTTTGCTGCACTGACTCAGTGGAGATTGATGATTTATATTCATTATTGTCCCAGTTCTACTTCAGTGTGCCTTCCCCCACACTCTTATTGCTTCAACAAAGCCCCTTTATAAAAGTTAATCACTTTCTGTATAAGCAATTCCAGACTAGTTTATACTCTGTTGTTAATGGGGAGTGATGCTCTGAAACTTGGTATCCATTGCAAAGCAGGTGTGAAGACAGAGGGAAAAAAAACAAAAGCATTTAATGCATGAAAAACTCTAATAATAGACAAAGTATTCACCTGGCTGAGACTGCATTTGCATTTGAGATGAGTTCATTGTTATTTGGCAATCAGCTTATTGTAGGTCCCAGAAGAAGCATATGAAACATCCAAGTTATGGCAATAAGGTTTTGCTGATATTAGTTACATTATATGGGACAGCAGCAAAAAGCTCCAGTGTGGATTAAAGTCTTGATTCTCCAAGAAAACTTTCATTGTTTTTTGAAAGAGCCTTTTTTTAAAACAAGAGAGAAATGTTTTAAGTTTGTAGTTGGGAATCTACATATCTGGTGAGAATATGCGGCAAGTACAGCTGAAAACTCACTTTAGAAGGCAGTTTTATACTCTGCAACAAGAGATGGATCAGTTAAGTATATGGTGATTATCCTAGCAAACTCTCAGCAAATAACTACAAAAGCAAAACTAATCAATGTTTTCTAAATAGAATCATCCATCATGACTAATGTTCTCCTGAGCATAGAGATTAATAAAAAAAAGACCTAAAAAACTACAGTTTAGCCCAATTAGCCATTTGGTTTGGTTTAGTGGTAAGGTATTTATTTCAAAATAAAATTCAAATTAGCTAGTCTACAAAACTAGTGTGGAACGAATCTAAATAAAATCATCGGGCAACAAATATAAACAGAATAAGCAAGTGTAATTTAACTAGAGCATTGAAGCCTCTTAGAATCAGGAGGCATATGAGGCTACTGTATTTAATGGAGGAGATGACACATAGACAACAAATTGAGATGAGCTACTGAGATCATATCATGAAAGTACTATTGCAGCTGAACAGACTTTTAATCCATTTCTGAATATGATTTAGGACCCAAGTACTGAAATACCATATGTTTCTAAATGCATCTATCCATATGTTAAGCATTTTCTCTTGAGGCAAGTCAGTCTCCACTTGGCTGCATTTTGCACCAAATGAAATTGTCAACCATCTTCAAGGGCAACTCCTCATAGGGATGGTTATAATATTGTATAATCCAGGGGGTTACTAGAATATGGATAGCTGTGGAGAGGCTATCTTTGTTAAGCAATAGCCAACAATAAAGAAGAAGTAAAAGCTATTGCAGGTCTTCATGCCTTCATTAACCATTCAAGTTTCCATTGAAAAGGCAGAATTAAGGAACATTCCCTTACAAGTTCCCCACAATCAGGGACTTAGTAAGGTGCAGCTTTTTATTAACTATGTTTTTAAAAAGTCTCTAACTCCAAGCAAGCTTGTAGGAGTATTAGCATAGGGTTCATATCCTCTTCCCATCTTAGTTCATAACTGGCCAGCATGTCTCTGAAAGAATCTGTCACTAATTAACCTCCACTAAGATGGGACTCTAGTATATATTTCCTTTTATGGGCTTAATGGTGATGTTGTTCATACAGTAAGACTGCTTTTGTAAATATAATTAAATCCACCATTTATATGTGTTATATTATTAAAAGCTCCATGTTTTTGAGCACAGGTTTCCAGGCTTCTTTCTTGAGGATGGCAATATCAGGATAAAAGAGGAAATTGTTACAGCATCCTTTTGACATTTCAGCTGTCAGGTTGTTCAGAGAATGAGATGATCCATGAACACTGTAAATCTGATCTCTTATGAATAGGGAGATCCCATCTATCTTGGGCAAACTGAACTTCGCTACTAGACTACAATATCTTTGCCTGTCTGGATTTCATCTTTTTATTCATTACAATTTATTGTACCGAATCACTGTTTCATGATTTTTGCTGCTTTTCTTAAATTGTATGTAAAAATAGGATAGAGGTTAAATAATATTGGTTACAGGATGGCTTCAGTTATATATTTAGAATGTGTTTATTAGAAACCTTGCAGTCTCTTTTCTAAACTTTGGCAAAACTCCTGGTTGAAAAAGGTTGATATGCATTAGTTATGTAGGGCATAAATTCCAAAGCAGAGCTGGTCAATGTTTTTTTTTTAATCTTCCCACATTAGTTCATTTCTGACCTTATGCTTGCTTTGATGCTACGATATTTTTTTCTCAGAATCCAAACGTTCACTTCACTTCACATCACCCATCAAAAAGAAAGAATGCAAATGCAGCCTTAAAAGAGTAAACTGCAGAAATGGAAGTTATAACTGGTTTTTCTCAATATTTTATTTGAGCATGTGCATGGAACAAATGGTCAGGAGTAGTAGAAATAAAGATATTTTTTAGGATTATGACATCTCTTGAATTTTTTTCGGAGATGAATTTTTAGAGAATGCTGAGAGAACAATGAGAATTGTTAGAGAACTGTGTCAAGAGGCAAATAATTATTAAGATGAATAATTTGATAAAACAAAAGCACATGGCCCTGTTTTGCTCCAACATTAATTCAGAAAAGTAACTTCTCATTCTACATCTGCCAATATTTTAAATTCATCCATGTAAGAAGGAATCAGTTTAATTATCTGAGTTTTGTATGCTATCTTTCTACTCTTTTATTTATTGTTACATGGGATATTTAGAATTCTCTCCCTTCCCCCTCCCGCCCTCTCCTTGTGTGTGTGTGTGTGTGTGTATGAAAGCCAAGCAAATTGAAGTCTTTCCTTAATTTATTTTTATAAAGTTATATATTTTGCAATGCTAGTAGATGAGTAAATGTGTAACTAAGTATTTTATTAATGATAAAAGTCATTATTAGTCTTACTATTAAATGCACATATCCCTCTAGGTCCAGAAATAAGCTATTTGGGGACTCTCGTCATCATTTCTCACAAAAGAAATTTGCCTTTTTAAATCAATTAATTAAATTAAAGAAGAAACTAGTCTTTTCCAAGATATTTTTATTCCTTCATTTAGGACCAGGCTCAAAATAAGATATTGTAAGCCCTTTGGATTCTTACCTTAGAAACCTGATATTGCTATTCTTGCAACATCTAATACTTTTACATTTTCTTACCATTGCAGAACTGCATTCCCTTAATCAAGAGGAAAATTGAGTAAAGTAGTACAAGCGAGGTCTTATTTAAGCACTAGAAAAAGCAAATTCATTAGTAAATAGCAGTTCTACTAAACATCTTCTGGTGGAAGAAATAATGAGACACACTGCACTTCACACTGTTTCCCTTTGCCAAAAATGTGACACCGTGTGATACTATAAATGAATGCATAAATAGTTATTGTTCTTCAGGAGCGGTCATAAATCACCAAGCAAGCTCGAGGACTTCTCTCCTCTGATTCTTTTCTTCCTCCATTTTTTTTCTTTTTTGGTCAGGCTTGAAATGTGATCAACCTTCAATTATAGTATTAGCAAGAGTAGCCCCCACTTCTCTTGGTTGCATTAAAAATGAGACAGAAATCAGGAACAAGTCATTTTAATTATACCTTACTGCAACCAAAATGTGAAGCTTCAGCAGTAAAGTTAGAATGGATAGCTGAAATGTGCAGGAAAAAAAATCTGAAAAGAACAAATGAGCTATTCTAAGGCTATTAATAATGAAATCTTTAAGAATCAGTAAGATTTGTCACTATGCTGCAATCAGCAAAGCATTAAAATAAATAAGGATGTGTGGCAAGAATAAGATATGCTACGTAATTATCTTACCTTCTTTAATGGGATCCATACAGCTCTTCCTACTGCAGAGGTGTCAAACTTGTGTTGTCATGGCAGCGTCACATGACGTATCGGGGTTTTTTTCCCCTTCACTAAACTAGATGTGGGCATGGCCAGCACGTAACCCATCTGGCCCACAGGCCAGCCCTGTCCTACTGGTTTAAACCAGCCTTTATGCACAATTAGATGAGATGTATTTTGTGTAACACTCAACTGAACTACAAGTATTTCTGTATTGTAAGGTTGACATGTGTTCCTTCTTTAAAAGTAGATCACCTTTCTTGATAAGTTTAAGAGTCACATGATACCTTCAGGCCAGAAATAACAGTAATTCTTAGCAGTGTTTAGCAGTTTGATGCGCTTCCTTTTTGAAACCATTTCCCACTGAATCTCTGAAGCTAGATTCAGACTTCATAAAATCCAGCCACTGGGATGTGTAAACCATGCTCATGACTTACTGTTATATTCTAACCAAGCCAACTGTGCATTCAGTAAACCACAATGGGAGAGCTTAGGCAGCCTCACTTCACAGTAGACATCCTTTGGATTTGGCTACAACTCAAGGCTGCATTCATAGATTCATTCAAAGCTATAAATCTTATTTACATGACACAGCTACCACTAGCCCAATTCAGTCATGAACATGATCATAGCCTTCTTCATGGCTTCAGTCACTCTCTCTCTCTCTGCTTTATTTTCTAGAAGCTCTCTTTTCTATGAGCAATAATTATTTCCGGACAGCAAACTAGAGGCAGCCCTGTTTTTTTTTTTACCACTTTCTTCATGGGTACTCTTTTTGGCTTTATCCAAAAGAGTCATTTCATCAGATTCACATTACTTAGATGAAAGGAAATGAATAATAAATGATGGTTTACAACCATGTTGTTTGGTGTCAATGGTAGAAAACATAAGCTCTTCCATAACTAAACAGGGTTTGGAGAACCAGCTTATGTGAACACATGGATAATATTGAGGCTTTCTGTTAATATAAATTGGAATGAGCTCTTAATTTCAATGTCATCTGGTGTAACATTCAGTTTAAATGAGGTTTTTTATTTATTTTAAAGCACATATGCTTGACTAAATCTGATAATTCAAAAGTTATATTTTGAATAATTCAGTAAATGCTATCTAAGATGGGTATCAGCAACCTGCGGCTCCGGAGCTGCATGTGGCTCTTTGGGCCTTCTGCTGTAGGGTATACTATACTATACGATACTATACAATACTATACGATACTATGCTATACTATACTATACTATACTATACTATACTATACTATACTATACTATACTATACTATACTATACTATACTATACCATACCATACCATACCATACCATACCATACCATACCATACCATACCATACCATATCATACCATACACCATACCATACCATACTATTATATTCACATACACTGTATGTGAATATAAAAGTGTTAAATTAAATGCATACAAAAGCCTTTTTGAATATACAATTTATCTGCACAGACATTCACAAAAAATATTATATGTACACGTCCAGGAAGCTCCATCCATAGGAAGTAAAGTGATTGGTTTTGCTGAAACAGAAAGATAGGAGAATACAGCAACAGGAAAACTTCCCAAGCTTGTTGTCAATGTGTCTCAGTTTGAATAGGATTTTCTTAAGGTGGTTTAGAGTCTAGATACACTAAGTGTAGATAGGCCTTAAGAAGTCAGGATCTGAAAATAAACAGAAAGCAAAAACTATTTTCCTTTCCCTACTTGTTTTCTAGTTTTATTTCATATATTCAGCCCTTTATTCCTAATAGTGAACTGGCAGGCTATATACTAGTCAACATAAGAGACTGGGTCTTTCTTTAAGCCTAGATCATGGCAGAAACTGTTTTAGATAAAATGGGAAAACTTAAAGAAAGAGCAATATAAAATGTGATAAATGAACCATTAATAATATTTAATAAATATTTTTAACACACGATAATCCAGCAGATATTACATACAGCCAAATCTTTGAATGATCAATGAATAATTTGTAGCATTATTGAATGTAGACTTTAAGACACAGTTCTTTTCAATCTGGGTTTGTTTCTGCTTGACTGAGACCATTTTTTAAAATTAACAGGGTTCACACCAATTATTTTGGCAAGTTCCTTCCACTGTACACATATTTCAGAGAGAGACTGTTTTTAATCCTTCAGGCATGACTCCTCTCCAATGCATCAACAGACAAAAGTAATGATTTAGTTTTAAGGAGGTAACCACAGCTTTGGAATTCAAGGAATCAAAGGTGAGTGTCTTTGTTATATGGCAACAGCAGAAAGCCACCTGAAAAAATAATGGTATTTATTATTTTTGTCCTGAGAGCTGTTTCATTTCCCTCTGCAAATCACCTCTGTTTTTCTTCAAAATGATATTTCTGCATCCCAGTACTGAGTTAAATTCCTTTAAAAATGAATTTAATATCTAAAAATACAAGTAACAGTTGATTATGTTTTGATTTTTTAAAAACAAGGTGTATTGGAATTAGGTGCATGACCAAGACAAAGTTCAACACTTTTCAGTGGAAAATCTAGTGAAGATCAACAGTTTCCTTCCCAAACCATTTCACTGAGGCTGTAAATTGAGTATACATGTTAGATTCTTTGGGAGTATTAAAAAAGGCCAGTGGGAATAACAGGGGGTTGTGGAAATGCTGAAAGAAATATGTATTTCAATAAGGTTGTTAGCAATACAATATGGAGCTGTCATTTGTCCCTAAATTCCTGAAGTTTTTATGCACCCAACATGCTTACCCACATGCACTCCATAGTTGGGGAATGCAGAGATTATTACTTAGTAATCTATAATTGTCTTCTAATTTATATGCCACTAATTCTATACAGATTCGTGGCAGCTTAGAATGAAAATTAAAACATCAGTGATGCAATATGAATATATAAGCAATAAAATGTCTATGGTGATGTCTGAAACATCAACACAATTACATCCTAACGTCCATGGTAATAAATTAATTGAACAACAACCAATGACATTCTGACACAAATACATTATAATACATATCTCTATACTCATCTCACAATAATAACATGATAAAATCTCAGAAAGAAGCAACATCAATCCACAGCTAGACAGTAGTCAATTGCTGAAGACCCTCTGGAATAATTCTGCTTTTAATGCTTTCCAGAATACTGGGGGAAGGGGAGCGGGGGAAGAACCTAATGGCCAAAAGGAGACAATTCCCTAATTCTGTATTATATAATAAATGAAACATTGCCTCCTGGCTTAAGTCTCCCTTGAAGTCTCCCTTATAGCAGGATCGGAAAGAGTTTAGCATGTGATGAATATTATGTGTCAACATATCAGTTCTTGTTAAAGAAGGTGGGTCTTAAGATAGTTTGATGCCAAACCCTGCATTGCTCACTTACCATTCTCAAAAGGTTACCTTGACCTTGAATTAATCTATAAATCTGCTCCAAAAATAACTGTGTATGAAGATATTGGATTTAGGTTATGTATTTTACAGCCCTTTTTCTGACCCTTGAAAACTCTCCCAAAATTGAACCTCAAGATTGATCTGACCTGTCATTGGGAGTGGTGTGGTAGCCTAGAGATGGAGGCTGTGAGTTTGATCCTAGGTAGAGGTATTTCTCTCTCTGGGCACACTGAAAATATATGTGCTGAATGAAACTCTGCATTGGTGACAGGAAGGGCATCCAGCCATTAAAACATTCTGCTAGCTTCATTCAGTTGCCCAGACTCCACCCTGCAAGGGATTATGGGGTTGTTAAAAGATGATGATGATTGATTGATGTGACATATCGAAAATGCGTTTGGCATCATCCTGCATAGGGTTGTTTTTGTGTCTAATTTGGAAACCAGTTTGTATAAAACATGAAGCCAGATTGGTCTTGCAATATATTCTCCATTAGACTGCCTGGGAATCCAAGCAAAACACAAAATGCTATTATTATTTTTTTAAGTTTAAAGCCTACAATTTAGGTCCAAGCTATTTTTAAAAAATGCCATGCCTATTGACATCATGGTTGATGGGAAATCAACTGTTATTGAGTAGAGTCAAACTTCTGATATCCTTCCCACAGAGCTTCTATTGAAAGAGAAACAAAAAGATTCAATGCTATCACAATTTTGTGTGTTTCTATGTAACAACACATTCAATATGGCTTATTAATTCTTTCTTCCAAGCATTTTCCTGCCAGGTGCAGAGCATAGTTTTTTTTCCAAATCAACTACAGTAAGTGTCAATCTCTTGATTGCAACAGGAATTGACTGATATTGAAAGACAGAGTTAATGGCCCAAAGTCACCCAATTGGCTTTCATGCTCAAGGTAGGACTAGAATTCACAGTCTCCTGGTTTCTAGCCTGGTGCCTTAACCAGTAGACCAAACCGGCTCTCCATTAAATATTACTTGTTAATGGTTTTATGACTTACTAATTAATGATTCCATGCCTAAACTTTCTAATAATTTCCCCCCTCAAAAATCTAACACCAAAGGCAGAATTTCAGAAATAAATCCCATTGAATTGATTGGTCTTTCTGCATCCCAACATATAATTTTGGATTTCAAACTGTTTTTTTGCCTGAATTTCAGTTTTAAAAAGTCACCTTAATTCCTATTTGACACTCTTCCTTAATTACATGTGTTGTGAATTAATAAAAGTGCTTGAATAAAGATTATTAAAAGCTTAAAGTAAAGTGCAGGGTTCTGGCCCTGCACTTCTGATTGGCCGATAATAGCGACATCGGATTGGTCCGTTCAGGAGAATCTGATTGGCTATTAACGAGCCTTTCTCATTGGTTAAAAGGAGCTAACGCTCCCTGTGTTTTCATTGGCTAAGTACTCAAAAGCTTGCCTATATAAAGGGCCGTTGTGGCCGTATTTCTGAGCTGTTACACCATGTTAAATAAAGAGTTGAAGTTGACTGTTCACCGAATCGTCTCCACTTCTGCGCCCATGCGCAGAACTTAACACTGGCGACAAGGATGGGATGTGGAAACGTCAGAGCTGACTGAACACTACAGAGCGATAACAGAGCACGTGGCCGAAACGCACCAATGGCGGAACCATGTCCGGCAGCGTCATACCACCCGCTCCATTCGACCCGGCACAAGAAGACTGGGACTCATATATGGATCGTTTCCAGATGTTTCTGGAGACCAACAATTTGAAGGATGCCACTACCCGAAAGAAACGGGCGGTATTCCTAACTCATTGCGGACCGACCGTATTTAAGATGGCCAAGGCGCTAGAGAAACCGGCAGAAGTGAAGTCCATGGTTTGGGATGTCCTCAAACCCCTGCTAAGGGCCCACTATGCACCAACCGTACCAACGCTCGTTAGAAGGCATGAATTTTACCAGAGAGATCAGCGGAAGGGCGAAAGTGTTGCTGATTTCATAGCGGATCTCCGGAATCTGGGAGGCCTATGCGGGTTTGCCGACCTCGAAGAAGCCCTGAGAGACCGAATAGTTCTGGGATTAGATGCTCTGGGCATACAGAGTAAGCTGATGGTGAAAGGCGACATTAGCCTTACAGATGCCATCACTGACGCTACTGCAGCAGAAGCAACCAGGAAGTCGGCTGCCCGAATGCGCCGCACCTACGCCCCGCTTCGCCAACTCACCAGCAAAGCTTCACCTCAATTAGAAGAACAGGCAACGACAGCCCACCATGAGGACCTCGAATCGTCATCGGAAAGCGATGAAGAAGAGGTCAACCGGCTCCGGTCTGAACGAGACCAACGCCAGAAATCGCAGTACCAATGCGGTGGTTATGGGGCAAACCACCTCCGATCAGACTGCAAATTCCTCGACGCGCTCTGCCATGTGTGCGGAAAAAGAGGCCACATTGGACAGGTCTGTAGAAGCAAACAAGGACCCAGCCAGCCCCCAAGGGGGGCTAACTATCACCAATCTACAGGAAGCCGTCCTGTAAAGCGAGAACCCTTGAACCACCAATGGAACAACCACTCCTACAGAAACAANGACAGAAACAAACCCCCTAACCCACTCAACGAAGCGAGAAGAGGCGCACCAAACTATTACGATTGGTCATGCTTCATCACTGGATGCCAAGAAGATCCGGGTGAAGGTGGCCATCGAAAACCAGCCTTGTATGATAGAAGTCGATTCAGAATCGTCCCTCTCAATGGTTTCCTGCAAGACCCTCAAGCAACTCATTCCTACCATCCAGTGACAAGACCTCTGATTCCAAAGAATCATACTCAAAGATTATCAGGGAAATCGAATTCCAGTCATTGGATCCAGCCAAGTCCGTGTCTCATTTAAAAATCGTACCGCATCTCTACCCTTGACTGTAGTCGACAGGGATCAGCCTAGCTTGTTAGGCCTCCAATGGTTCACTCCACTTGGAATTGAAGTAGCCGGCATTCACCGAACCAGCAGCAACGACTGGGAGGAGGCTCTCGTCCAGGAATTCCAGGACGTCTTCGCAGATAAACTAGGCGAGTACAAGGGGACCCTGATATCATTTACCTCAACCCTGAAATAGCTCCCATCTGCCTTAAGCCTCGTCGAGTTCCATTTGCCCTTAAACCACAGATTGACGAGCAGCTTGATAAATTAATAGCCCAGGGTGTGTTAGAACCAACCGACCACTCTCCCTGGGAAACCCCAATCGTGACACCCATCAAGCCAGATGGATCATTAAGAATTTGTGAGGACTACCGAGCTACCCTGAACCATGCCCTTCAACAAAACGCTTACCCGGTACCGGTGGTACCTTCTCCATTCCCTTGGGGGCGGAAAAGTCTTCGCTAAACTAGACCTAGCCCAGGCATACCAACAACTGCCTGTAGACAAAAAAACAGCAGAGGCTCAAATGATTGTTACGCACTGAGGTGCGTTTAAATGTAACCGACTCCAATTCGGAATCAGCGTGGCCCCGGGAATCTTTCAAAGTTTGATGGAAAGACTATTACAAGGGATAAAAGGCATTGTTCCCTATTTTGATGACGTTTTAATTGCTGCCCCAACTCGAGAAATACTAAGGGAGCGCCTGAGGTTGGTTCTCCAGAGATTTAAAGATTCGGGTCTCAAAGTTTAAAAAAACAAGTGTCAACTATGTACAGATCGAGTAGAATTTTTAGGGTACTTAATTGATAAACAAGGCATTCACCCCACCGATAGCAAGCTTAGGGCAATCAAAAACGCCCCAAAATCCCACAATAAGGCCGACCTCCAAGCTTTTCTAGGCCTTATCAATTTTTATAACGTTTTCCTGCCTCACAAAGCAACCGTAGCAGAATCCCTACATCGTTTATTGGACAAAAAAGCACCCTGGGTTTGGGGGCACAGAGAGGAGCAGGTGTTTCGATAAGTAAAAAATCTATTGACTTCCGATGCTGTGTTGATGCAGTATAACGAGACTTTGCCTTTAACGATTACATGTGATGCATCACCATTCAGAGTGGGTGCCATTTTGAGCCACGTTTTTACCAAACGGTACTGAAGCCCCTGTTGCCTATTTATCAAAGGCAGAATGCAATTACAGTCAAATCGATAAGGAGATCCTTGCCATTGTATCTGCTGTTAAACGATTTCATGAATATATTTATGGGCGAAATTTTACTATAGTGACTGACCACAAACTTTTGCTGGGAATAATAGCGGGAGATAGGCCAACCCCTTATATATTATCTCCCAGAATGACNGCCGATGCATTGAGCCATGCACCACTTCCGGAAACCGTTGACGACCCCGCTCCAACCATCACAACGCTTCAGATTGAGACACTTCAAACACCGCCACTGATAGCCCAAGATATTGCGATTGAAACTAAATGCGATCCCATTTTGGCATGAGTCCTCAGTTGGGTTGAGCGTGAATGGCCATTGGACCAAATCCCTGACAACTACGTCCCCTTCAAAAATCGACAAACGGAACTATTTTCCCAGAAGGGCTGCATTATTTGGGGAGATAGAGTCGTTGTCCCAGAGCGGTTACAGCGAGCGGTACTGAGAACTTGCATGACAGCCACCCCGGCATCGTGCGCATGAAAGCACTCGCACAAAGCTACGTGTGATGGCCGGGTATCGACAAGCAGATCGAAGCCTGGGTAAAAGCTTGTCACAAATGCCAGGAAGTTAGCAATGCCCCACCGAAAGCAACCCAGACAGAATGGGAAACACTCAGGGGACCATGGTCCCGTATTCATCTGGACTTTGCAGGACCTACTAAAGGATACACATTTTTATTAACGGTGGATGCATACTCGAACTGGCTTGAAATTCATGAAATGAAAAATACAACAACAGAATCAGTCATCAGAAAATTAGACAGATTATTTGCAACACACGGACTACCAGACGTTCTGGTATCTGACAACGGGCCCCAGTTTACCGTGCTGTCTTTTGAACAGTATCTGGCGGAGCGCAGTATTCGCCATGTGCTGACTTCACCGGCGCATCCTGCGGCCAATGGAAGGGCCGAGCGCATGGTACAATTCGTTAAAAAAACTGCATAAAATGGACTATGGCGATATCGAAGACAAGATTAACCGGATCCTCCTTCTGCAGCACATCACTCCACACAGCGTCACCAACAAAACTCCAGCTGAGTTATTGATGGGGTGGAAGCTCCGCTCCCACCTCGACCGTCTACACCCAGCATATGAACCTAAAAAACCACACGGATCCAGCGGGAAATGCCGTAATTTCCAGATAGGCGACTTGGTTTTCGCTAGAAACTTTTCTGGCGATCCATTGTGGGTTGAGGCAACTGTAATCCAAATAACCGGACCCAGATCCTACCGAGTGAAATGTCGCGACGATAGAATATGGAAGCTCAAGTTCAAGGCTGCAGTCGGGGGCCAGCGATTCCCCTGACTTCCAAACTGAGGGGGGAGGAGACGCCGAGGAAACTGAATTTGAATCAGCAGAAAGCACAAGCGGAAGAGATGACCGCTCAGATGCAACACGTGAAGAAGGATCGGAGAGAGGGGTAAGCTCGCCTCAAAGAGGTACCGAGGACATTAGTGGCAACGAAATTTTAGATACAGAACCGGAGGCACCCTGTTCACTGGATAACGTCCTACCCCAACAAGACTATAGACAAATACCGGGAGGACA
>BHEV01048231.1:0-14691 GCA_004319985.1 Emydocephalus ijimae
CCGCAATGCATTAGGAATACCGCCCGTTTCTTCCTGGTTGAGGCATCCTTCAAATTGTTAGTTTCCAAAAATATTTGGAAACGATCTTTGTAGGACTCCCAGTCCTCTTGCGCTGGATCGAACGGAGCGGGTGGTATGACGCCGCTGGACATGGTTCCGGCGTTGTGCATCATCAGTCATGTGCTTGGCTTCTTCTTCTTTGTTCAGTCAGCTCTGTCGTCTCCACATCCCACCCTCGTCGCCAGTGTCAAGTTTGANTTTATTAAAATCCTATGCATTCACAACTGTGAGGTCAGAATGTAAAAACACAGAGGCCTTCGAAGAATGGAAGTTAAAAACTTCCAGCCTTTGACCATATAGGCTCTGCCATCTACTACAGCTACACTTTACATTGGGTACAGAATCAGATGAATCATTAATGGATGTGATCACTAATGGCAATCCTTGCTGGCCACTTCAGAATAATATGGACATATGTCCTCCCATCTAGTCACTCATTAGCCATATCTGCCATATTATTTTCCCTAAAGGGCTGGTCAAAGCTGTGCTGATAATAAAGATAAGTGTTGGAGATTGCAGTGCTCAGCGTAGTATATTTTAGTTTAGTTTAAATGACCATTGCCTCCAAACAAGGCACCTATAAATGTGGAACTTACTATTTGGGATAAAGGAAAGGGAAGGATGCTTCTGTTTTATTTTCTTTCTTGATTCTGAATTTATTTTTTTAAACCTTATTAAGCTTATGATAGTTGTAAAAGGAAGGGCACAAGAAGGGGTCTTGAAAGGACCAATGAAGTCCTGTTGCCCCTTTTTTCTACACTGTGATTGAAGTGGCTTTTTCTTTTCTTCCAGCCAGTGTTTCTTTTATTTCTTTCATCACTTTGACTTTAAGCAGCTCACAAGCAGCAATGTACATATACACAATGAAAACTCTAAAAGCTTAGCAAATATATCAAGCAGTCATCATCATCATCATCATCAAGTTGGTAATATGCTGAAGATGAAGGACAGAGGAATTCACTAATTGACCTATCACTTTGCTGATCAAATGCGGATATGCAAAATCAAGACAGCATAATTCAACAGGGAATCAAAAAAGAGGAGATCAGAAACAGACAGGCAGGCAGACGATGTGCAGGGAGATACGTCATATTAAGGTGAAGGATGGGGGATAAAGACAAGTAAAGGTACACTTTAAAAAGTGAAATCAGGAGAAAAATTCCATGTTGAAACTATAAAAATGTATTCTTAGAAGCCTTACCTGAAAGAAGACAGGAAGTTGGAAAGATAGGTGAAAAGGAAAATAGAGGTATAAATTTCACACTGGACTTTTTATTTTTTATTTTTAGTTTGAGATCTATAGAGATATTTCACAATAATTTTCATTATGTGTTTAAATGATAGATATTTCATCTCTTTTGTCAAGTATTGAGCATGGGTCGGAATAAATGGAGACAGCCTCTGAATGGTGAACTTCAGCTCTTTATTTGCATAGTGACTTCTGAATTAACAACAGTGAACTCTGCCTTATATAGGCAACCCTTGTAAGCTTTAACCAATAGCGAGCTAGGAACGCTAGCTCTTTCAACCAAAAGTAACTCTCCATTAAGGGCCAATCGGATTCCTTAGAACTGGCCACTTAAGCGGTTTGGCCGCTTAATAGCCAATCAGAAGTGCAGGGCCAGAACCCTGCACTTTTCCACAAGCTCACACTTTATTACTTTTTTGTATACACAACATCTTTCAAGAACAGTAACTTCTTTAGCTTTGCCAAATATACATTCCAAATTTAAATCATGTTTATCACATTCAATATGTGCATAATTCCATTATTAAGGAGTCCCTATAGATTATACTTTGCTAGTCGTTGCCAACTATGATGTGTGTGTGTGTGTTCATTTCCATTTCAAGGCTATTGAACCACTCCTCTCTGAAGACATTTCTGCGGTCATGTAGCCAGCATGATGTCACAGAGCGTTGTTACTTTCCCACCAAAGTGGTACCTATTTATCTATTTGCATTTGTATGCTTTTGAACAGCTAGGTTGGCAGGAACTGGGCAAGGATGGGAGCTCATGCTGTTCATATGGCACTTGGGTCTCGAACCTGGGCTGCTGAATTTCTTACTGATATACCCAGTGTCTTAATTGCTGAGCCACTGCACTCATTATTAGAAGCAGAATTTTTCTGCTTTTCCTGCTGCAACCATCCATCCAGATGTTTAAAATCTGGTCTACCATTTCAGAAACTTTCTGGATCAAGTTTTGAGGATTCCTGAAAACTGCATGTAGACTTGAGTTGCTTTGGTGCATGGAACATTTTAGAAACTCTTGGAAAACAAAACAATTATACCTACAGACTACGTATAGATTATCTAGATTCCTAGATACCTGAAATCTTCTCATGATCAAGTCAAGGAAATGTCAGAGAAGAAAAAGAATGAACAATAGGAAGGAAAAAGAGGAAGTTAGGAGGCAATATACCCTGAAATTGCAGGGTTGGGGGGAGAGAGAAGAAAGAATAAATCAGAAAATTAAACGGCTGTGGAATTTCAGCCCAGACAATTTGAAAGGCGAGGTGTTAAGTACCTAAATAAAACAATAGGCAGTTGTTTTAAATCACAGAGTCTCCATAAAGTGCAATTCAAGCTGCAAGCCTATTCACATTTACCAGGATACTGTAATAAGTCGGTCATAATTTCTACACAAGATTATGAGGTAAACAGGCTGACTAGTAACACCAAAGCCTTTTTGCAGCTATCAAAAATATCCTTGGGTTGTTGTCTTTGTCAGGTACTCACTGTCCCCCCTGCTGTTGCAATTCCTCTCCCGTCCTCTTTTTCCCCCTTCTTTCTCTTCTCTTCTCTCCCTCTCATTTTCTCTTTGTAAATTTCTCCTTGAAGCTCACAGCTATGGGTAATGCTTTAATTAGGAACAGAGCATCCAGATAAAAGACAGTTGTCTAGGAGATACGCTCCTCCTGCATCTCTGCAAATGGTGAGATCAGTCTGCATATTGCTTTCACCTTGGGAACATCCTGTGAACTTGCAATTCATCTGAAAATATCATTGCGGCTTTCAGGGAAGATTCCTTTCATTTCCTAGCTGCAACTATATGCATGGAGGGGTGGGAGGGAGAAAGAAAGTATGTGTGTGTGTGTGTGTGTGTGTGTGTGTGTTTAGTTATATACTATACACATATAAATCATTAGAAGACATTCAGAGGAGAATAGCAAATTTTGAGAGAGAGAGAGGGAGAGGGAGGGAGAGAGAGGGAGAGGGAGGGACGGAGAGAGGATCCAGATAGTGCACATCACTCCTTATCAGTTCAAATTATTAAGATTTCACGAAAACTTGGTTGATCTTATAATACATGATACAAATCGGCTGTGTGCAAAGAAACCAAGAGCATTTCTGCCAGAGCCTAAGCAGTAGGAAGATATGTGCATTTTGCTGAATTCAGGAGAGGAACAGCAAAGGATGAGGAGGGAAGCAGCTGCTCTGCCACATTGCCATATGCAGATTTGTAGGTTCAGGAGCGCACAGGGACTTTGGCTTCCTCGGGCTGCACTCAGCAGGTTTATTAAGAAGGTGATCTTTCCATTTTCAGCAAGAGGGTAACAACTCCCACCGCGAGAGAAGATAAATTACTGTGTGCATTAATTACACAGTGAGCTGGAAAGTCTGAGGTGAAAGACATCTGGAAAGGACAGTTTTGGGCAGGTCTAGGACAGCTTGTCTTTGTTGTCAGCTTCTGAGATCTGTGCAGCAATATGGAATGCCTCCTTTGAGGTAGAAACTGTAGATCCTGTAGATGTTAATTATGAGAAAATTCTCCTTTGGTTTGAAAAGAGTAAGTGAGAGAATGTAAGGGAGAGGTTTTTTTCATCTCTGGGAGATGTCATCCCAGTGGAAATGATCTGAAACATACAGATATAGCTCCTTCTATTTTTCAATTAACAAAAGAGGAATTATTTGAAGTGATGGTATCATATGGCCAATCAACCAGAAGTGGCTCTTCTTTGGAAGTACTGCACTGCACTGCACTGGCAAACAGCTGCTTGCCATGTAGGTGCATTACCTGGTAGATAAAAGTGTGAAGTTGCAATGGGGAGGACGGCTGACCATGAAATAGAGAGGAAGCTATACAGGGCACCAAGGTGTTTCTGCTAAGTGTAACAAAGGATAGAGATGAAAGTTTTGATTCCCCTTAAGAAGAAGATCCCTGTTCCAAATCTTCTGATTCTGAAACTACTTGCAAATAGACTTTCACTGAGGTTGACATGATGGCTGATGCCTTCACACCTCTCTGGATTCCAGTGCCACCAGTTTAATAGTATTTGATAGTAGCTAAACATTATAAAAAAGACCATAGAGCAAAAAAGTTACCAGTTTCCTGGATATGTAGACCAAACTGATACAACCAACCCTAATATCACTGCTCTGAATGTCAGGCAAGATACCAGCACCATGGAAGTCATTATTTCTGATCATTTCTAACAACATGGAAAATTACTGATGTTCCTAAATAGGATTTATAGAATGCTACAGTTTCTTATAAACTCCACCTTTTTAAATTTGTTGCAATGATAGCAAGTTATTGGGGGGAGGGGGCTTTGTAATGTATAATATTTGAGAGGCTGTTAGAAAGAACAGGGGGATAACCTATTCTCCAAAGCATCTGGTAAGTTTATGAAAAGTATCCATCCATCACTTGCATGTATAAATAATGCATGGAAACTTACCAAAGAGAGACCGAACCGAGAATTAAGAAATTTCCTGACAGTTAGAACAATTAATTGGTATTATAGCTTTTCTTCAGCAGTTGTGGGTGTTCCGCCATCTTTTTAAGAAGAGATTGAACAGCCATTTGTCTGGAATGGTATAGGGTCTCCTGCTTGAGCAAGGGGTTGGACTAGAAGACCTCCAAGGTCCCTCCCAACTGTGTTAGTCTGTATTCTGTATTCCATTGGAATACAGAATACAGTTGTGTTTCCCTGCAATCGCAACCCCAGACTTCAAAATTTTCTTCAAAAGATTTCTCAACCCTTTGTAATAGAGTCTGAAGTGAACAGGAGGCAAAGAAAAAGAAAAGGGAAAATTCCCATCACGCTAATGGAAGTCTGCTAATGCAAAATTGGATCCCACTATGCTGAGCACCTGAATAATAGCACTGACTGGAAACCTGTGTTCTCATTTTCATTTTTAATGTCGATCACTTCCTCATCTATCAGTGCAGCAGTGCCAACAGGAGTTAATGGAACTTAGAAAGCTCTGATTATGTGAGCTGGAAAACCTAGGCTATCTTTCCAGCTTGTGAGTTGCTAAGCTGCCTCTCTCCCTTCTCCTATAGATAGGTTTGGCTGTCATTAAGGTATGGTATCACATGTGTAATCATTTCAAAAGTTCAGGTGTCTATGTCAATATTTCACTGGGTGGATTTTGAGTTTCTTAGCTGATGAAATGACAGTAGGACATGTGGGTTTTTAAAGATGAATTTGAGATATTTTTATTCTTTTGGATGTGAAGCTTCCCTCTGCCAGGTTGAAGGAATTTCAATTAAAATACTTGTCCAAGAAAAACGTACAACACAAAGGCAATCTCCATAACAAGTGTGTCATTTCAGCAATACAATAGTTATACCTGCAGCTAGGGATAATGGAGAATTTCATTTGCACTTCTATAATGAACAAATGAACAGGAATGGGATTATCTTTCAGTAATCATTTGTCATATAATTTTACACTAGAAAGTTGTTGTGCAGATCAGAGCAAACCAAAAGGAATCATATGAAGTGTTTCTACTAAGGAGAAATGCACACTAAAAGGTATGTATTATTTTAAAAGATATAACATGATATAAAGTAGGGAATTATTTGCAGAAAATGCCAATATTGGTAAAACACATATGCAAACTTGCATAATAGGAGAGATGCATGCAAACAAATTTAAAATAAGGTTAAGAGGTGTAAATTCAAGTTCAAAATGAAATTGATCCATTCATTCATCATAAATTATGCAAGTTGTATTCAATTTACTGTCTCTTCAGATTCATTAGAGTAAAAGTTTGATAATGGCAGAGAGGGGATTCTAGAAGTATCTAATAGGCATAAAAGTGAGTTATACACAACTGCTCTTATCTTCATCCCTATTACTCCTTCAATCATTTGCATGGAGATATAATTTGATAGGAGGAGAAAAAAATACTAATATAGCTAGAGTTTAAATATATATTCATGAAACCTATTGATTATTAGCAAATATTCATACTAATTAAAACATGAAATATAGATTCCTATTTAGCTTTGACAAGTCCTGTAAGCAAAAATGGCTCTTACTTTATGGAGGGACAGCCTAGCTACCTATCCTCTCTGTAGGCTAATCTAGAAAATCAAAAACAGTAACTCAAGATGAAGGCAATGGCAAACCACTTCCATACCGCTGTCAAGAAAATATAAGGACTTGTCCATCAAGTTACCAGGAGTTAGGCTCAACTTGAAGGAGATTTTCCCTTCATCACTCTCATAATATTTCTGAGCAGTATAAATCTGGTTCAGATCTCACCCAGAAATAAATATCCCTCAACTTTTTATTCATGATACATTTTCTCCCAAGGCATACTCAATCATTTATTTCAAGCCTTAATCATTTAAGTCTGCAAAATTGATTCAAAATAGAGGTCAGAGTACAGATGTATCCTGCCTTAACCTGAGGAATGCTAATAGCTGGTGACTGAACAGAGATTTTAGCAGGAGATTTTGAACTGAATTTCAGCAAGAGGACGAACAAAGCCATTGACAGCTCAGAAAATGCTATGTATCCAAAGGGAAATCATAAGTACAGCATTCAAAATCAATTTAAAATGAGAAATCCAAAATCCCCCACAGTGGGGTGGGGGCATTGCCAGAAAATTTTATTCTATCTTCCTAAATATCTGCAGATATCAGAAACGTATCTAATAAAACACCTGGCATCCATTCTTACACTAACTCAGTCACTCTCCTAAGTTTTTCTTTAATGATATCCCCTGATTATCTTTTCGGATGGTATGATAATATACTTTAGGGGTTAACAACATTATCTAGAGCACTGGGCATTTTTCACTATATTTCCATGCCTCAGAACTTTAAGAGTGCTCCCCCCCCCCCCGACCTCTTTTTTAAATTAATAGCAAAGAGGCTTTGGGAGATGAATCATCCTATCTCCTCTGCTCTTACTTTGATAGCAACAAACAACAGCTAAAGGAAAGGAGGAAAACTCTTTAATCAGTAAGGGGCTCCCCCAAAGAATATGTACACTAAAGATAATTATTGGGCTCCAGAGGGTTCTCCATTTCCCACTTCCAAAACCACCTATTCTGGACTGATTCAGATTAGGGATGGTGAGGGATAAAGAGAAAAGATGTGATGGAGGAGCTGTCATGGCTTCTGGCACCTTATCTAATGCTACAGCAACTTGCAGTGATCTGCCAATGGCTTCATTCATAATGGATCATTACATTATTGGTAGCATGCTGTGAGATAACATTTCAGCAAGATTCTATTGTAACCATAACAACTGGTATATCTTGGATCTCAAAATAATAGCTAGTCCACGTTAAAAGACGATGCCATAATGGGTACGTAGGATTAAAAACCATTTTGGCCTTCAACATTTCAACAAGCCATGTTTTCCTTTGGATAGAGCATTTGATTTGTCTTCTTATAGGTTCTTCATTCCTTCCCTCCCTCTATGGAGATTCTCAATCATCCAGGTCATGGTTGTCCCAAACATGCTGGAGTCTAGTTGCCATTTGAAAAACACCTTTGGGATTCCTTTCCCCCATCCACCCATAGAAACCAGCAAAAAAAAAAAAAGATCCCTGTTTATGGATTCTCATTCGTTGGTCACAAGAATAAGGAAAGTTTTAAAAGAGCCAAAGAAAAGATATTACTTCCACTCTCCCTCTCCCAGGTTAAAATATAATTCAGCCAATGCCTTCTAAAACATTCTGTTCCTACTAAAGATTTGTTTGTGCTTCTATTCTGCCTGAGCTTCTTGAGTGAGAGAGAGTGTTAATTAGGAGCAAACTGGTTTTTCCTTTTGGTTTCTTAGCCCTCTATTTTGAGGATAGTGCTATCAGTCTTTGCCTATTCATCTCATTGTTAGAGGGTTGAAATATTATTGTTGTCCATAGGTATAAACTTATAAGTTCCAGGATTAAATGGAACAGGGAAGACATTTGCTTCAATGTAATGAATTCCTTAGACAAACAGAAATGTGAATTCATACATATATATATTAAATAGTGCAATACCAAAGGGAAAAACACAGAGATAAATACTTTCTGTCTTTAAGGAAAGGTGTTGTTACACTTATGGAGCTGGTACATCAAAAGTGACTGATTACTTACTGAACAGTTAGCTGGGATATATATCTCAAACTGGTGAATAGAGGATCAAATTAAGAAATATTGTAGATCTGAAAAGACCATTAATTGTTACTTTTGATAAAGATCCTTTGCACTTTGAGTTATACATTAACTATTTCCAAAATAATATTTTAACTCCACCAATAAAATAATATTTATAGTTTCAGGTTTGTTTATTTTGCATTGCATAATTTCTGAAATTCTATCTTATTTTTAATTACGGGCAGCGAACAATATCAATAAATTTATTTACTTGCTTACTCCCTGGATTTTGCATTATAGCAGGACCTTGCATTATTAAAACTGTGACACAGCTTTACCTAATTGTATTAGGCGGTGAAAACTCCTTGGAGCCATTTGGCATCTATATGTCGAAATAAAATGACTTATAATTTATAAGCATTGCCGCTGGAGCGAGGGAGGCTTGGGGCTATTGTGACAAGCAAAAGCTAGAGAATTCTAAGCAGGAGAAAAGTTGGTCCTCCCGAGGAGAAAAGACAGTTTTCCACTTCTGCTGCTCAGATTTAACATGCAAATTGGAATCTGTTATTTTAAGTTATTTTTAAGATCAGGCTGTTTACCCTCTGACATGGGGTAGCTTCTTCTCCACATACTCCTTGAGATGGAAATGAATGGACAGATTCCCTGAATGGCAACCGCAATGCTTACAGACTTACAGACCATAAGAAGACTGTATTAATTGCATCTCTTGAAGCTTAAGGATGTTAAACTCACCTTTTTGTTCTCTTCCCATTGTGGATTGCATTCATTTCTCAGTGTCACTATATCCTGTTGCAACCTTAAGATTCTTATCAATCTTTAACTATGGCCTCTTTGACTCAGCAATTGCACAGGAATTGATTTAAGTCTGATTACCATCATGTTAACATTTTAATGTTCAAAAGGCCAGGATAAATGAACGTGAAATTATCCAAGGTGTTCCCAGCTGGGATGGAGGGAACAGAGGAAGAGAGTGGTTTCTGTGTTGCATAGCAATTTAAACCATCAGACTTTTTGTCTTTGCTTTAGAGAACAGGGTTTTTTTAGACATGGATTCTCAGAATTCACATCTCTTCACCATACATTCACTGGGATGACCTTGAGCAACTAATAAAGTCATTTCAATCTCGGTTTGCCAGTTGTGAACAAGAAATAGATGTTCAGAAGATTCAGAATTGTGTTAAGTTGATTAGCAGCTCATATTTACACTACCATTGTGATCTATTGCACAATCAGCCAGATATTTAGACTGATTTATCCATCTATCAAGTCCTTCCCAAGGACCTGGAAATAGGCAGATGTCGTTGCTTGTAGTGTTAAAAGTATCAGCACAGAATATAAGCTGCTCCAAGTAAAGCTGTCTTTTGCAATTGACTGGTTATGATTTTGTCAATGCTGATGATGCTCCAATTGTTTTGGGATAGCACCTGTTACTTTTAGTACTATTTATGCTTTGTTTTCCCACAGTCATTTTATTTCCACAGGTCTTTGTATTTTGTGATTTTTCTCCAGTTCTTTTTCTTTATTCCGCTGTCTCCAAGTATTGCCATATTTTTTTCTTAACAACAATTATAAAGCCTGGGGTGTTGTGTGGCAGGTGCTTGTCTGTTTGAATGCTGAAGTCCCAGAGCTTACTTTGGCTATTTTGTGGTTCTACCATTGCTTGCGGGCAAAGAGTGTTCCTTATAGCTATCAGTGCACCATCATTTATACTTTGTCATGCCTTTCTTTGTAGTTCATCTGTATGAACTTCTCATAGCAGCTGACTGATGGTCCACTGTTTTTCTAGCTTCTTTGGAGAGGCAGCTGTTGCTGTCTTCTCCATTCTGGATATGTAGACATCTGTTCTTAAGGCTTGTCTTGTGCAGCCACAATTAGCCCCTCTGCTCTTTCTTCAATTTTTCTCCTATTAGACATTTTCAGTTCTTGTTGCTATCTGCTTTGCCTGCTTTTTTTAAAAAAATGGTACTGGCCATAAAATGTTTTGCCTTTCCATGTCTCTTTTCTATTCTCTTTTCTGTTCTTGATCTTTCTTACAGGACAGTTTGTACTCAATAAGCCCTTCTGGTATAAAAGCTTCAGTGCCTCTTCTTCACTATCCTTCAGATATTTTTCCAATGCCATTTTGTGCTTCAACTGTCTGATATACTTGCAACATTCCATGTGCAGCTATATTCTGTGGTAAATGGAATCTGTTAACATTGAAAGACTGATGCATTATCATTATTTTTCTGACCTTCCTATCCAGGGCTTTTAGTTATGCTTGAATCCAGTCCCCTATTCCAGCTGTGTATCTAAAGTGTGATATTGCCCAGGTGTTAATTGACCTTGATATTTCCTCCACTTACTTTGATCTTTAAGTTCTTCTTCACTCATGTGATGAATTCACTTCTAATCTTTTTTTTTTTCTTCAGTATGCTTGATGCTGTCAGTTTGAAGGATGCCCAAATACTTGTAGTGGTCATCATCATCCAGACTCTTGATCTTATATGCATAGAGCATCTTGATACCTTCAGTTTTCACTATTTTTCACCTTTTGATGGTAAGAATGGCACATTTGTCCAGTAAACATTTCATGGCAATATCTTGGCTCTATATGTGAACAGTGTTGAGCAGTGATTTTATTTTTAGCAGTGTTTTTCCATGCATCTTCAGAGCGTTTGTGTAAAGAAAGTGGGATAGCCTTGTTGTTTTATACCCATGGCCTTACATGTTGACAGAGGAATCAGTGGCAATTACAACCAGTAATTCTTCTCTTGATATTCTTCCCAATCTATCATCATTGACCAGAAACTATGTTTTGCATTGTACCATTGATATTTGCACAATTATTCTGTTGTTGTTGTTATTGTTGTTGTAATTGTTATTATTCTCTTTTATTCATTAAACCAGGCTTGTCCAACCCGCATCCCGTGGGCCGCATGCGGCCCAGGTTGCCTTGTAATGCGGCCCAATGCCCACCCCAACCTTCGTGAAAGATCCAATGAGGAGGAGGAGGAGAGGCAGGCACGAGCTGGGGCGAGGTGAGCAACAGAAAAGGTGGGCAGCTACAGCCCAAAAGTCCTGCCCCGCCACCTCCAGCTGTTGCCGCCGCCACCGCTGCTGCTTCTGCCCCCGCCGCCGCTGCATTTGCAGGAGGAGAGGTAGGCATGAGGCGGGGTGAGGCGAGAAACAGAAAAGGCGGGCAGCCGCAGCCCAAAAGTCTCGCCCCATCACCTCCTGCTGTTGCTGCCGCCGCCGCTGCTGCTTCTGCCCCTGCCGCCGCTGCCGCTGCATTTTCAGAAGGAGAGGTAGGCGCGAGGCAGGCGAGCTTTCTTCCCTCTCCCCGCAAAATTTGGCTGGAAAATTAATAAAAAATAAATAATCTGCAGGAGGAGAGGTAGGCGCGAGGCGGGCAAGCTTCCCCCCCCTCCCCTGCAAAATTTGGCCGGAAAATTATAAAATAAAAAATAAATAATTTTTAATAAATAATTAATAATAAAAATAATTTTATTTTATTTTATTTTATTTTATTTTATTTTATTTGCGGCCCAAACCAAATTTTCATCTTCTAATGTGGCCCACGGAAGGTGAAAGGTTGGACACCCTTGCATTAAACATAAAACTCAGTCAACTGAACATTTAAAAATGTATCACAAACCTCAGGATCATGGCTCTGATTGTTGATACAAGTTGCTACCAGCATCCTAGGTGATTGTGGGGATTATTATTATTATTGTTGTCACCAAACTAAAAGACAGTGTCTTCCACACAGACTCTTATTCCTAAATTTATGGTCAAGGATGATACAGAAAGATTCAAATATGAAATCTTTCCCACAATGATGCCTAACATCCAATATTCTGGCATGAAAAAAAATGAGCAAAATATTTTTCAAGGATTTGGCTAGCAGAATTTCTGTTCCATGAAATGTCTGTCTCTCCCCTCATGTTTCTTTCTTAAAATCATTTGTAGCATTTAATATTTGTTTTGCTCATGAAAGAAATGGTGGGGAACCATCAACATTCTATTTACTAAATTGTTCCCTGAGAAATAAAATGAAAGGTGAAATGAAATTTGGGGAAATCAGCTCAGAGATTTGTTTTAGTTTAGTGCACCATCAGGCAGGTACAATTTAGAAGAATGATATAATTTTTTTGCACATTGACATTCATGTGGACCAAACAAAAGTTGACTGAATTAAATTATCTATATTACCTACATATAATCAGATTGCCTATAGCAAAAATTGGATGATGATCTAAATGTCAGAAGAAGTGAGTGCATGTATTCCTGCAGAAGGGAAATATAACCGGAGTCACAATTAGTGAAACTGCTTTTTTAACTTTTAAGAAAAAGGATTTTATTTGTGGGAAATACATAACATAGGAAAGAAAGCACAGCACCTGTGTCCTATCAGGAGGGGTACCAAGAAGCTTTTGTGTATATGTGGATCTAGGAAAAAGAGAAACAGAGCAAATGGGAACAGAAAAGGAATCAATAATTATATTCAATTGACATTTGGAGCCAGAAGGTCATAAATTGGTGAGAAATTGCATGTGAAATCACATCTTCAACACCAAACTGGAAAGAACTCAGGTAATATTTTGCAGAATAAGTATACAATGCAACACAGGGAGAAGCAGTGCCAAAGAAAGCATCCATCTAATCTCTGAACGAATGATGCTGAATTGAATGACCTATATTCTGGTTAGCTGTATGTTTGAAATGAATGACACGAGCAGCCTGGCTTATTGCCATACATGGTAAAGTTGCAGTCTTATAACCTATTTACCTAGAAATAAACCCCACTAAATTCCATACACCTCATGCCTGAATAGATGCGTACGAGAATGAATGCAGAATGAATTGTATTGGCATGCTACATAGTATGGATTCCAGAACTCCCACCATTTCTCTGGTAAAGGGGAAAAGAAAAAGAAAAAGAAAAGCATTGACTTCCAATTTCTTTTGGTGCAGTAAAATAAGGTAATAACATGCAACCTCAACTTTTTACTTTTACTTAACAATACATACTAGCCATTTCTATAACAATAAACCTATCACTTCCACTTTCTTTCTGAGTGTGATTCAAAATGTTGATCAACATCTTTAATAACCTACTGTATATGATACAGGGCCAGATTATTTGCAGGACCACCTCTAAGGACATCTATCTGTCCTACCAGGTTAGATAGGGTAATCATGTTCCTAGTCCCTTCCTTTAAACATTGTCGTCTTAAAGGAGCTAGGAAGCATGCCTTTTTCAAGTGGCAACTCCTATCCTGTGGAGTATCCTCCCTCCCTAATGTTTAGCAGGTCTTCATTCTCCTATCCTTCTGTAAAGCACCAAAGACCCAAGTGCTGGAATAAGCTGAGGTGCATCAGAAGCTTGAATTCACACCAATTTTTGTTTTGTTTTTACATGTTTGTTTTAATATAGTTTTTATGTTATTTGAATTGTTGACCGGGAGCCATCTAGAGTTTATAATGGAATGGGTGGCTATACAAATGCTTTGAATAAAAAACATAAGTGCAATTCTATGCTTCCCCTTCAATATATTCTTTGCATGAAGCCTTGGAAACTACCATCAGTATCTTCTAACCTTCATTAATTGTACTTTAGACTTGCAGACCTGATTTTTTTTCAACAGTGTAGGATCTTTTCCAGGAAGTCATGGCGAAGCAAAATTTGCATGATGGTTCGATAAGATAATACCTATAGAGGTATAGCTGGAGAAACATAATACAGCTTCTCCCCCTCTGGTTGCTCTTCCAATATGTCATGCCCCTGGTGGAGACTGACTCTCAGGAAGAAGAGGAACAGCCAACAGGGAATGGAAGTGTGGCTCCAGAGGTGGTGGAGGAGGCTGGGAAGGGCAGAGGCTGGCTGAGTGATTAGAGGAGGATCCAGGACCATCCCTATCCATCCTAGGGCATGCAGGGAGGAGAGGATCAGGGGAAAGCATGGTCTACTCGGGAGGAGAGGGCCATGATCCTCCTCATGGGTTGCAGTTGTGAGCTCTGTATAAGAGTTTGGAACTGCGTGTTCACAGACTCTGAAGTCAAATTAGTGCTTTCCTTGAATGAGGTTTATCTTTGTTGGCGTTCTTCCCATGAACACCCCCCCCCTTATCTTCCTAGAATGTGTGATTAATTATCTTGGTTTGTCTTGGAACTCTCGTCAATACGGTTTGTTTTTGGTTTTCTTTTGCTTCATTATCCACTTTTTGAATTTAAACTGTGACTAATAAAACAGCAAAGCTAAGTTGAAGGCATTACAAGACCTTGATTCATGTTTTAGTT
>BHEV01048234.1:0-13667 GCA_004319985.1 Emydocephalus ijimae
GTGAGTGCAGAAGGTGCTGGACTACTGGGACAGGGTATGCGCTTTGTTGGAGCGCGTGGTTTAGGGTGGCCTTATAGTCACCACAAATTCTCACTGACCCATCCGGTTTGATGGGGGTGACTATGGGGGTCTCCCACCGGGTGTGATCGATTGGCTCCAATACCCCTTGCGCGATGAGCTTATCTAGCTGCTCATCGATCTTGGGCTTGAGTGCAAACGTCACTCGCCTGGGCTTAAGGCAGATTGGCGCAATGTTTGGGTCTATATTGAATGAGATAGGGGACCCCCAGTACTTGCCTAGGTTGTCATCGAAGACTTCTCGGAAGTCCTTCACGAGTGCCGAATCCCAGTCTGCCTCTCCGACGTGGTGGATGCCTAGGGGTGCGAACCACTGCAGTCCCAACAGGCTCGGTCTGTCTCGGTCGACGATTGTCAGGGGTAGCACTTCTGTGTGACCCTTGAATGTGACTTTAAAATAGCCTCTACTGACTACAGGGATGCGGTTTCCCTGGTAGTCTTTGAGGGTCAGTGTTTGGTCTTCGAGTTCGTGGCGGCAGATGGTGGGTTCCAGGAGCTTGATGGTGCGCCATGAGACCATGGAGAGGAAAGACCCGGTGTCCACCTCCATGTTGCATGGCAGGTCTTCTATCCCCACCGTCACGTATACCTTCCTGGCGTCACTTGTGGAGGAGTGGCTGATGACGACGGTCTGGTGCGTTTCCTCCCTTTGTCTTGCCTCGTTGAGCTGCCTGTTCCGACCCTCTTGGCTCCAGCGGCGCTCCGATTGGCGTTCTCGATGTCTGGTGGGGGTGTTCTCTCGCCGTCGGGGGCTGCCCTCGCGTCGCTGTGGGCTGTAATGTTTTTTGTTTCTGCACACCTTGGCGATGTGCCCCCGTTTCTTGCACTGCCGGCAAATGGCGTCAAGGAACCGGCAGTCCGAACGGGGGTGATCGCCTCCGCAGCCAGCTCACTGGAACCTCGACTTATGACCTCAGGGTTCCCGGCGCCCTCGTGCTGTTTGCAGGCGGTGAATTTCCTCCTCCTCATCCTCGGTCTCCGAGTCGGAGTCGATGTTGTCGTGGTGTGTAGTTGTGTCTCAGTGATCGATCTCGGGTCGCTTTCCCAGACTCGACATCATCTCGCCGGTTGATGGTCGAGGTGTGATGCTCGATTGCTGCATCTGAGCTGCTGATTTCTTGGCCGCTTTGGCCGCAGCTGCCTCGGTGAGGGCATCGGCAAGGGAGATGTCACCCTTAGCCATGATGCGGCTCTGGAGAATGGGGTCCCAGGATGATGCAGTCTCGCAGGGCCTCGTCCAGATCAGCGAACTTGTACAGGCCACCCAAATCTCGTAGTGCCACTATGAAATCACCGAGTCCCTCTCCCTCGCGTTGATCCCAACTGTAGAAGTTGTGCCGCCGGATGAGGATGGGCACAATGGGGGCGTAGTGGTTTCGTAGCAAGGGCTCGAGATTGCCCCATTCCATGGTCTTGACGTCCTCTGGCTTGGCCAAGGCTTTGGCCATCTTAAGCACTGCGGGCCCGCAGTGTGTGAGAAACACGGCTCGTTTCTTGTGGCCGTTGGCATCTTTAAGATTGCTACTCTCGAGGAACATCTGGAACCTATCGGTAGCAGGGTTGAAGGGAGCGGGTGGTGAGTTGATTCCAGCCATGCTGCTTGCTGCTGTGTGCCGCCTCGCCATGTGCTGGGTGGTCTCCTTGCCTCACGATCCCACCCTAGTCGCCAGTGTTAGATCTGAGGTGGATCGGTTCGAAAGAGACGCGAGACCATCTTAGTGAGTTCAGCTCTTTATTAGGAATGAAAATAGTCTGAAGAATGCGAGCCGCGGCAGCCCTTCATATAGGGCTGGCTCGTGGCTCGGTGGCCAATGGCAGCGCTTCAAATCTCCTGCGATCGGCACAGCCAATCGCAGTAGATTCCCAGTGCTCCAATCACTGCCGAGCCTTCGATCAATCAGGTCGCTGTCCGTCTGGACCAATCAGTTAGGGGGGTTTGGAGTATGCGATTTTTGGAGTATACACGGATTACTTGGATATATTTTATCTATGTGCATGTTCTGGAATGTTCTGCCTCCTGTGCCAATTTGCCACTGCAGAAGAGGAGAAGATGGGAGAATGTATGAAGTGTTATCAATGACAATAAAGATGGCACTAGGCTTGTCTTTGGGACAGAAGGCTTTGAAAGTGGGAAGCCCCAACCCATGACGTATCCCTGACAATCTTTTGAAAGAAGCATTTTTTTTTCTGGAAGGTGCAGAATCAAGAAAGCAAAGGGAAAAGTTAGAAGGCATTTTCCTTTCCGGCTGCATATGCTGTCTCTATCCAGCCCAAAACAACCAATAGCTGCAAGAAGATAATGCACATTATATTGTGTGCAGCCAGCAATTTGCCTATCTTGTTGCAAAGGTGGAATCAAAGGACTATATTCAGGGTTAGACAGAAATCTCAGGAGTGAGAGGAAAACACAGTGATGTTTCTTTGTGTGCAAGAGCTTTGAATTACAGGGCCATCCACCCATCTTTGAGTCTTCAGAAAACTAAATTAGCATGAAATTTGCAGTCCCTCTTCCCAGTCCATATCTGCCTCTCTCATCTCTGCTCCCAATTGTCTCGGGAGATTCTCAGTCATCCAGGTCATGGTTGTCCCAAAGGTGCTTTTTCAAGAGGCAACTGAACTTTGTTTTACTTTTAAGAAGTTTTGCTTCTCAACCAAGAAGCTTTTTCAGCTCTGAAGAAGCTTCTTGGATGAGAAGTAAAAATTCTTCAAAGTAAACAAGAATGTCCAGTTGCCTCTTGAAAGAGCACCTTTGGGTCTGCTCCTAGTTATTGTCGGTCACCTAATTTTCTTCTAAAGTGACAAAACCTAACAGATTTTTGACATCTTGAGACTGCCCTTGCACAGAGTTGGAATATGGAGGAAGATGTTACAGTACAGTTAAAAATGATATGATCATCCAGGACAAGGTGAAGACCAAATCAAAACATGAGCTTTTCTGAGGATATGTTTTTGGCATGGTTAGGTAAAAGAGAAGGCCCAGTCATAATTGAAAATAAAACAAAAATATTTTTTGTTATTTTGGATGTATTACAGCAGAGGTAGAAATTAATGGATTTAACTTCCCAGTGCAGACAATAGCATGGGAACACAGAATTGATTCTGGAGCCACCCAAAAATCATTGTGAAAGTTCTCATAGTCTGGTATAAACTCCTGGTATGAAGAAGAAGTTAGTAAAACAGAGGATGGGATTACTGAAATTCAGTACATAGCAAAAACCAGTAGGAAAGAAGAGATTCACAAACTGTATTGTCTGCACACTGATAGGTTGAAGTGAGTTATTCCTTATTTATTATATAGGGGAAACATTCTTCCTTCAAGATGACAATTTGCAGAGATACTGCATTGGTTGATGTTTATGTTGCTACATTTTATTTCTGATCATTTCTGCACCTGCACAATTATTGATGTAAGATTATAAAATGGGAAATAGTTAATGTGTATGTATAGAGGTCTCTCTGTGTGTATGTATATATGTATGCATGCGTATATGTATGTATGTGTACATACATACAGACCTGACACACACTTTGGGATAGGATTTCTGGGAAGTGACTGGCATGGCAACTGCAATATCAGCTGGAAACACAGTTCAGAATCCTCACGCCATTATGTTCTCCATTCATGAAAAACTATTGTGCTCAAACTTTCCAACCTTTTCTAACCCTGTATTTTTCTTTTCAAGGGTGGCTGAAAGATATCAGGAGAACAAAATGTCCCCCAACAACCTGGGCATCATCTTTGGCCCTACTCTAATCCGCCCTCCCTGTAATAATGATGTGTCCATGTCATGTCTGGTGGATTCAGGATACCAGTCCCAACTGGTTGAATTTCTTATCCTGAACTATGAAAAGATATTTGGGTTGGATGATCTGCCTTCAGCTGGACTTTGTGACTGTGAAAGCTCTTTGAAACAGGCAAATACTAATGAAGTTCTTTCAAGCAATCAAAGACTTTCCAATGCATCTTTTGAGGTAGGAATCAGGGATGGCCTGGCCTTAAGTGAAACAAATGAGCCTCTTTGAGCAATAGACTGAGATCAATGGAAGATTGGATTCAAGCTACGCAACCTTGAGTGGCTATGGGCTTTTAGTCCTCTGGGTCCAGATGATATTTCATCTGACTCTGGCCGGGTTGCATTCCCCCAGATTGAGTGTACAATTTAGGGTCCTCCTGGACTCATAGCTCCTGCTCTTTGCCCAGATTGGTCCAGTATGCCAACTGCACCCCTTTCTGGACCAGAAGATCTTGCACATGGTTGCCCATCCCTTGGCTATCTCCTGTTTGAATTACTGCAATGTGCTCCTAATGGGACTGCCCTTCAAGACCACCTGGAAACTTCAACTGGCCCAGAATGCAACAGTACACATGGTAATGGGTGCCTCTGGGTTTGCACATGTAACACCTCTGTTGCTTGAGCTGCATTGACTTCCAGTTTCTTTCCAGGAGTAATTCTCCTTTCAAGTCTATACAACATAGAGCCACATTACTGGGACCGCTTTTCTCTGAGGACATTAACCCATTTATATTATATTTATATTCCAAAGAGGCTATAAAAGGCTGTATAATTTAAGAATAATAATAATCAGCTGTTAATTGTTATTAGCAGTGGTAATATCATAGTTAGAGGAGATAAAGGGAACCTATATAGGAATTGCACTTCATTTTACCCAGACAATAATCCTGTAATCTAGGTTGGAGTAAGAATGAGTTTCCATGGCTAAGTCACTGATCTAACCCCATAACCATTACACCAAATATAGATTCTTGGTATTAGCAGAACTAAAATGTCGAGTGGGTATTCTGCCATTTTTGCTTTCTCAAAATACATCTTTATTTTAATATTTCAAGGTACCATTAAAATTATCAAAATGGAAATAAAAATTTGAAATGCAATGGATGTTTCTCTTTAGAAAACTTGTAACAGTAAATTTTTCTTCAAAAAGTAGCAGAGATTTTACTTTAGAAAATAAAAATGTCTAATATCACCCTACCAATCTCACACACAGTTTTATTGGTACAGTTAGGGTAAAATTGGTGGAGGAACTCAGTTCAACAGATAATGTACATAGCAATATTTTTTTCCAAACAGAGCTCTGCCTCCAAGCTATGTTTTGGTGAAGATGATCGTGGAAGTGAAGACAGTTCCTTCACTGAGGTCAAGCAGAAAGAGAGCATGGAGCAAGCTGTCAACCCCGTAGGTAATTTTTCTTCTATAGCAAATGATTTTTTAAAAGAATATAAAGTCTGTGCTGTTGAGAAATCTCCATTCTACCCCAAATGATTAATTATCTAAAATATCATCTTCTTCAGAATGAGAAACAGCAGCACAAGGCAGTTCTGAAATTCTAATTAATTATGCCATCTAAACTGAGTTAATTAGGATGACGTTGTCTTCCCCAGTGCAAGAGAGTTTTGAAAAGTGATAGCATTCTCCTAAAGGATACACAGCACAAAATATCTTAATGCTGAAATTTATAAAGGTTTAAACTATGTTCTATGAATATCACGTATAGGTACAAAATGGAAAATGATCATATTTGCATATACGATTGCAAAGCTGACTTGCTTTAATTTAAAACAATTCTATGTAGGCAAGGCCAAGGATCTTCATATTTTCCCCCAATTACAGCCCCCCAAATTCTTTGTAGGAAAAGAACAGGTGGAGCTAGGAGGCAGAGTTAAGTGCATCATCAGTTTAGAATCCTTGTGTTCCCATGAGAGATCGAAGTCCAATCCCTCCTGAATTCTGTTGATCTTTATCTGGTGACAATTTAGCTGACCAGATTCTTGTGTATCAACTTGAATAAATCATCTGTGCTGCAATTTTTCTAATAGTCCTGATTCTTTGTAACTGAGATTCTTTGAAGTAAAACCATGGCATGTTTTCCTGAACTGTTTGATTAACTATTATGCAAAAGAGGATGCTGAGGATGGAACTTTTGAGTGGGTTCAGCTAGTCTCTTATGTTTTAGGATAGTAAATAGTATTAAATGTTATGAGTTTGAAATGCAGATACATTAATAAAAAATAAAATGGCTATAAAACATAGATGATTGATGGATTTGGTCCTCTTATGATATACTTATAACAGAGTTTGGGGCATATGCCAAAAAAAAAACCCACTGCTGCCCTGATTGTAATCTGTGTTATTTTATAGCAGTCAAAATGTGTGGAGGGTAGACAACAAAGTGCTTCCTCAAAGAATCCAGCTAATCTTTCATTGCTTTTAGAAAAACACCATGTGCTTTTAAACTCATGATCTGCTGGATGATGCATGGAACAAATTGCCTTTCCTCATTCTTTATCAGATTCTTTTTTTTTCTTCTCATTCAGAACTGAACAGGACAAATGACACAGAACTGCAAGACTTTATACTTGATCCAGAAGTTACTCTCAATCCGCAGTCCAGGGGACGCTTCAACCGGATGCCAGTGAAACATCCTCGCACCGTCATCCCCAAAGTTTCCAGTCTGCCCCTGCTGGCTGCGGTTCTGTCTAATTCAGAGGCAGTCAGTAACCGGTTGGAGACAAGTCCAAGTAGACGCAGTGCCTCACCTGATCCCTCTGGAAAGCGTAAACATTTTGAGATCACACGAGAAACTGCTAGGATTGTCTCCAAGCTGCAGCCTCAAAATGGAACAGAAGATTATTATCAAGCTCAGCTTGGGGCAGCTCTCCAGGAAAAAATTCTGGATGCACTGGTGGAAAATAAGACTGAATCCAGGAGCTAAAATATTGCCTGAGAAATGAACTAGACAAAAGACTAGAATCCCAGTTTTTGCAGATATTCTGAAATGCATACCTCACAAAACATCAGGGCTCTCTAGTGCAGGGGCCTCCAAACTTAGCAACTTTAAGACTTGTGAACTTCAACTCTCAGAATTCCACAGTCAGCTTTGAAGTCCACAAGTCTTAAAGTTGCCAAAGTTGGAGAGCCCTGCTCTAATGTATTTAGAGAACAAATTAACCAACCCTGGCTAAGTTGAGGAGGAATGAAGTATTTATATGATTGTTTCCGAAGAAAGGGGTGAACTAGAACTGAGCGACTGAGATACTAGAAACTGTAAACCCCGTGAAGCAAACATTCAAACAGTGACTATTACTGCAAAGGCACTGTGGAGAAGCAAAACTTTCCCAGGGGAAAGTGATAGGAATTTTGCAGAAATGGACAGAGCCTTGGAAATAACTGATATACCTGTTCCCAGTGGCCCTATTTGTACAATATGTTAATACATGGTATGAGCGTTCAAGATGGTTCAGGGTTATGTTTGACAAGGATAATGTGACTGTGTTGAAACCATATGATGGAAGATTTGATCAATTTCTATCAGAAAAATGGCATATATCCAGAAAGTTTAAAGTTATCAAAATGACCACTAAAGAAAGTTAAATTCTATGTAAATTGTGCACCTCCACCCCATCTTCGAAATGTTGTAGCGCTATTTCTCTAGCTTCTGAGCAACAACATGTTTAGGCATTATCAACCCTGGAAATGTACTTGTTTTTAAAAATGAAATTTATTTTTGGGAAGCTGAGTTCTGTATTAATTGTATGTATCTGCACTTTTTATGATCAGTTTGTAAAGAATAGTCTAAAAATAGTATTGATTAAAATGTGTGGTGGTTCTCTACTGAGAACTGCTAATATTAGGAGGAAAGCATGAATGAGTGTATATACGGAGGCAATGTATGTTTCTTGTAGAGAATACCTGGATAAGGAAATGGGGCAGGGCAGGTAGATGGTTGATATGACATTGCTGGAATATTTTCTTATGAACATATTTACACCTATAAAGTTCTCTTTGTGTAGAGTTGCCAGCTGGACATTAGGCATGAATTTTTACAAGCAACTTCCCACTATGTATATATTTCTTAAATTCCATCAACCATCTCTCTTCACTTTTTGTATAACAAAATCGGTTGAACATGATTGAGTTCACACAGTGCATTAAATACTCTGGTGTGTTTTAATCTTGATTTGATTAGGAAGCTGTAATGCTTGGTTTACCCATGATGCTAAAATCATGGTTTACAAACCACAAAGTGTGTTTATACATAATGTTCTGTACAGTCATTAGCATACTTGCAAGCGCCGCGCTGTGATTGGCCAAAGCGCACGGCGATCTGATTGGCCAAGCGAGCCGCACTGATCGGCCCGCTGCGAATCCCCCACGATTGGTGGAAACTAATCATGGGAGATTCAAAGCGGTGCCATTGGCTGCGGCTGCCACGGCCAGAGAATAAAAGCTGCTGTTTTTCTCCTTGAATCCGAAGCCGATCTTGGGATCCAATAAAGACCTGAACTAAGTCACTGACTCCGAGTCTCCTTCCGCAACGGACACAACACTGGCGACGAAGGTGGGATCTCGAGACTAATCCCCATCAAGCACGTGTCCTGAGGAAGTGAGACCGACAAGATGGCCAGCATCGCACCGCCCGCACCTTTTAACCCAGCTGCCGAGGACTGGGAATCGTACACAGACCAATTCCTAATGTTCCTCGAAAGTAGCAACTTGAAGGATGCAACTGGGCAGAAGAAAAGAGCCGTCTTTCTAATACACTGCGGGCCCGCAGTGTTCAAGATGGCAAAAGCTCTCGCAAAACCCGGGGACGTGAAGGAGATGGACTGGGCTGATCTCGAGCCGTTGCTCCGAAACTACTATGCCCTTACCGTGCCCACCCTCATCAGCACAATTTCTACCGGTGGGACCAGAGATTGGGTGAGAGCATCAGCGACTTTGTGGCTGATCTACGGAGCCTAGGGGGCATGTGCGGGTTCTCGGACATGGACGAAGCTTTGTGGGACCGTGTCGTACTCGGGCCATTTGATGGCAAAAGGCGACATCGCCCTCGCCGACACCCTCGCCAAAGCCACCGCAGCCAAGGCAACCCGGAAATCGGCAAATCGAATGCGGAGACGAGACACCGGGGAACGCATCGCGACCATTGAGATGGGCCCGGTGACTGAGGCCCACCCAGAAGCAAGCTGCTGAGAGACCACCACCCATCATGGCGACTTCCACTCCACCTCCGACACCACGGACGAGGAAGAAGACATTCATCGACTCCAGACGGGACGAGACTGGCGCGATTGGCGGAGTCGTAAGTTGGGACCCACATGTGCCGGGTGCGAAGGCGACCACCCTCGATCGGAGTGCCAGTTTTTTTATGCGATCTGCTGACACTGCGATAAAAAAGGTCACATCGCCCAAGTCTGCCGACTGAGGAAAGCCTACAGCCCCCGACGGCGAGATCACAGCAACCAGAGATGAGACGGCACCCCCCCCCCCCAGGGCCCGAGACCGCCAAGTCGAAAATCGCTGGAACCGAGACGGACGGGGCCGGCGAAGCGGCGAAAACCATCAGAAAGAGGAAACCCACCAGACGGTCATCATCGGCCACTCATCAAGCGCAGACTCCCGAAAGGTATACGTAGAAGTGGGCATCGAAGGCGAACCGTACAAAATGGAGGTGGACTCCGGGTCCTACCTCTCCATGGTTGCCTGGCAAGAAATCAAGCGTTTGGTGCCCGCGATCCACAAGAGGGGGTTGGAAACCCAGAAATTAATCCTTAAAGACTATCAGGGGAACCGCATCCCGGGAGTCGGAACCGGACATTTTGAAGTGACTTTCAAGGGCCGCACAGCAAAGCTTCCCCTGACGATCGTGGACCGAGACCGCCCCAGCCTTTTGGAACTACAGTGGTTCGCACCACTCGGGATCGAAGTTACGGGCGTCGACCACGTCGCAGATGCTGACTGGGAAGAGCAACTTGCACGGGACTTCCAGGAAGTGTTCAACGGCACCCTAGGCAAGTACCGAGGGCCCCTGGATAAAGCTGGATAAAGAGGCCCTGGCTATAATCACCACAGTGAAGAGGTTCCATGAGTACCTCTACGGCCACACGTTCACCATCATCACCGACCACAAGCCGCTGCTGGGAATCCTGGCAGGGAACAGGGCCACCCCGAACATCCTATCTCCTAGAATGACAAGGTGGTCCGAATTCCTTGCTGCTACAGCTACCGGCTCACACACCGACCCGGTAAGATGATCACCCATGCAGACGCCCTGAGCCGCACGCCGTTACCTGACCTAGACACCGACCCAGCACCCACGACAGCCACCCTCAGCATAGAGACTCTGCCCGATCTACCCATAACCACGTTAGACATTGCCCGCGAGACTAATAAAGACAAGCGTCTGGCGCGGGTGTTACATTGGGTAGAAAAGGGGTGGCCGGAAAAGGACGACGACGAATCATTCAGGACATTCCGGAACCGGCAAACAGAACTCTCATTCCAAAAAGGTTGTGTACTTTGGGGGGATAGGGTTGTTATCCCAGAAAAATTACAAGGGAAGGTATTGGAGTTGTTGCACAAGGGGCACCCGGGCATAGTTAGAACAAAAGCCCTGGCCAGGAGTTATGCCTGGTGGCCAGGGATGGATAAGCAGATTGAGACTTGGGTGGCAACATGCAAACGTTGCCAAGAAACCAGGCCGAGCCCTCCCGTAGCACCAATCCTGGAATGGGAAACTCCCAGGGGACCATGGTCCAGGATTCACATAGTTTTTGCCGGGCCCATGAAAGGACATATATTCCTTATCACGGTAGATGCTTACTCCAACTGGTTGGAGGTAAGCAACATGAAAACCACCACCATGGTGGCCATGACCAAGGAACTCAGCAAGCTGTTCGCAACCCACGGCCTCCCAGATGTTATGTCGGATAACGGGCCCCAATTTACCTTGCTGGAATTCAAAAAATTCCTAGCAGAACGGGGCATACAACACGCACTGACAGCACCGGCACATGTGGCGGCGAACGGGACGGTGGAACGGATGGTTCAATTTATGAAAAAAACCATCCAAAAAATTGAACACAGGGAAATCCAAGAAAAAATAAACAAAATGCTTTTTATACAACACATAACCCTGAACACAACAACCAACAAAAGCCCGGCAGAAATATTAATGGGGAGGAAATTAAGGTCCCCACTCGACAGGCTGCACCCCACATACAACCAAGAAAAACCCCAAAACTCCTCAAGCAAACACCAAACATTTTCACCAGGCGACGCAGTCTACATGAAGAACCTTACCGGAGATCCACTTTGGGTACCGGCAACCATAACCCAGCTGACAGGTCCCCGCTCGTACCGGCTGCAAACAACCGACGGACGAGCATGGAAACGACACATCGATCAAATAAGATCGAGAACAACCACGGGAAACACAACTGACACACAAACAGACACAGACAGTCCCCATAACACAAACCAAGAGGGGAGGGAATACCCCGGGAACCAAAAACCAATAGAAAGAAACCAGCAATACTCACCGACAAGCAGCCAGCTCGAAGCCTCACCAGGAAGGAGCAGCCAGGCCAGCTTGACCAGCCCAGAAAGACCAGATGGGAGTGGCAACAACTGCAGCTCAACCAGCCCGGGTAGACCGGGAGGGAGCTGCGACGAAAGGCCCGGCGAGGCCTTCCAGGCGGTTCCACCGACGAGGCAGAGAGCAAGACAGAACCCAACCGAACTGGCCGGTAGCCAAGCAACAACTAACCTGCGCAGGTCAAGTAGGCAAGTACGAAGCCCCGCCTACTTATGGGACTACGTCACGTAAGACCGTACCAAGAGGGGAGGGGTGTTCTGTACAGTCATTAGCATACTTGCAAGTGCCGCCCTGTGATTGGCCCAACCACACAGCGATCTGATTGGCCGAGCGAGCTGCACTGATTGGCCCGCTGCGAATCCCCCGCGATTGGTGGAAACTAATCACGGGAGATTCAAAGTGGTGCCATTGCCATGGCTGCCGTGGCCAGAGAATAAAAGCCACTGTTTTTCCCCTTGAATCCGAAGCCGATCTCGGGATCCAATAAAGAGCTGAACTGACTCCGAGTCTGCTTCCGCGACGGACACAACGCATAATGAGTTTACAACATTGTTGTGAATTAATAAAAGTGTTGAATAAAGCTTGTTGAAACCCTTAAAGCAAAGTGCAGGGTTCTGGCCCTGCACTTCTGATTGGCCGATAATAGCTATATCGGATTGGTCCGTTCAGGAGAATCTGATTGGCTGTTAACGAGCCCTTCTCATTGGTTAAAAAGAGCTAGCGTTCCTGTGTTTTCATTGGTTAAATACCCAAGAGCTTGCCTATATAAAGGGGGTGGTTGAGGCCGTTTAGAGAGCTGTTGCACCATGTTCAATAAAGAGTTGAAGTTCATGAAGGCATGAATTTTACCAGAGAGATCAGTGGAAGGGCGAAAGTGTTGCAGATTTCATAGCAGATCTCCGGAATCTAGGAGGCCTATGTGGGTTTGCCGACCTTGAAGAATCCCTGAGAGACAGAATAGTTCTGGGACTAGATGCACCAGGCATGCAGAGTAAGCTGATGGCGAAAGGTGACATCAGCCTTACAGATGCCATCGCTGACGCTACTGCAGCAGAAGCAACCAGAAAGTCGGCTGCTCGAATGCGCCGCACCCACGCTCCACTTCGCCAACTCGCCAGCGAAGTTTCACCTCACCTAGAAGAACCGGCAACAACAGCCCACCACGAGGACCTCGAATTGTCATCAGAAAGCGATGAAGAAGAGGTCAACCGGCTCCGGTCTGAACGAGACCAACACCAGAAATCGCGGTACCAATGTGCTGGTTGTGGGGCAAACCACCCCCGATCAGACTGCAAATTCCTCGACGTGCTCTGCCATGTGTGTGGGAAAAGATGCCACATCGGACAGGTCTGTAGAAGCAAACAAGGACCCAGCCAAACCCCAAGGGGGGCTAACGACCGCCAATCTACAGGAAGCCGTCCTGCAAAGTGAGAACCCATGAACCACCAATGGAACAACCACTCCTACAGAAACAAACCCCTAAACCACTCAACGAAGCGAGAAGAGGCACACCAAACTATTACAATTGGTCACGCCACATCACTGGATGCCAAGAAGATCCGGGTGAAGGTGGCCATCGAAAACCAGCCTTGTATGATGGAAGTCAATTCAGGATCGTCCCTTTTGATGGTGTCCTGGAAGACTCTCAAGCAACTCATCCCTACCGTCCGGCGACAAGACCTCCGGTTCCAAAGAATCATACTCAAAGATTATCAAGGGAATCGAATTCCAGTCGTGGGATCCAGCCAAGTCCGTGTCTCCTTTAAAAATCGTACTGCATCTCTACCCTTGACTGTAGTCGACAGGGATCGGCCTAGCTTGTTAGGCCTCCAATGGTTCGCTCCACTTGGAATTGAGGTAGCCGGCATTCACCGAACCAGCAGCAACGACTGGGAAGAGGCTCTCGTCCAAGAATTCCAGGATGTCTTTGCAGACAAACTAGGCGAGTACAAGGGGACCCCAATATCATTTAACCTCAACCCCGAAAAAGCTCCCATCCGCCTTAAGCCTCGTCGAGTCCCATTCGCCCTTAAACCAAAGAGTGATGAGCAGCTTGATAAATTAATAGCCCAGGGGGTGTTAGAACCAACCGACCATTCTCCCTGGGAAAGCCCAATCGTGACATCCATCAAGCCGGATGGATCGTTAAGAATTTGTGGGGACTACCGAGCCACCCTGAATCACGCCCTGCA
>BHEV01048236.1:0-17120 GCA_004319985.1 Emydocephalus ijimae
CCCAGTAAAAGATTAACTTTGCTCCACCGCATTGAGTCTGAGTTTTACTTTCTTGGGATTTAAAAGGAGCGCATACTGACACCTGGTCCTCAGCTAGGCAGATAACTCTTGAAGCATCAAATGATAAGTAGCACTTTAGCCACCAAGCTTTATAGGAGCTTAGAAAGATAGCCATGCACCATAAAAGCTCCATAAATCATAACAGAAAAATAATAAAGCCAACTAATAAAGCAAGTGTCATGTGTGACAGCATGTTTGTGTGTGGGTGGTCGGTTGTACTTATGTGCCTTCAAGTAATATTCTTCAGACATGATATTCTTCTGATTAAAATCGGAATTCCAATGTTTTTGGAAATCTCCCCCCCCCTTCCCCCCCTTCTCCTCCTCCTTCCCCTCCCCTCGGAGGCCCCCTGAGTCAGGAGTTGCAACCGCCGGCGCGGCTCTCATCCCGTGTTGCCTCGGGAAGGGAAAGGCAAAAAGGAAGAGCCGCGGTGGCGCTTTGCAACAGCAGCAGCAGCACCGGAGGCTCAGGCACAGCAGGTCCCGGTTTTGCCTTTCCCTTCCCAAGGCAATGCGGGACTGGAGTCGCGCGGAGCCGTACCGGCGGTAGCAACTCCTGACAGCCCCAGCCGGACACCTGAGTGGAGCCTGGGCGGTGCGAGCGGAGGCTGCTGAGCGGCAGGAAAAGGGAGCTGGGCAGCCATGGACCATCCGTCTCTCCATGCAACACGCCACCACCAGGCCCTGGCGAGGGAAAGCAGCGGGCGCTCCCCGGGCGGCGGCCTTGGCCCTGCCCCCAGGGAAGCGGCTGCCCAGCTCTGGAGCTGATCCACATGTGACCGGCTGGAAAGGAAGGGTGTGTAGCGTTTGGTGTTGTGTGTGCGATTTCTTAGCTCGTGGCACGAGGTCTCTTTTGGCCGGCCCTGATTTTTTTTTCAGAGGGGAATATTATGCCTGATTCTTGGTGACTTCATGTTGACTCTTGATGACTACCTGGATAGGTTCCTGCAGTTTTCTTGGCAATGTTTTTCAGAAGTGGTATGCCCTTGCTTCCTTCCTAGGCTTCAGACAGATTGACTGGCCCAGAGTCACCCAACTGGTTTTGTGTGCCCAGTCATATTCTCCCAGTTTCCAGTCTGGTACTTTAATCACAACACCAAACACAGACATAGTCATCAATACTATGAAACTAAAAACCCTAATGAAGAACAGTAAGATTCAAATGCTGCAAGATCAGTCATCTTTCTAAAACCTGTCAAGACAGATGAGTGTCAGCAAGAAAGGCTGTTTATGTTACTGAATGCATTTAAGTGTTTTGCTTAAAGACCCTGCTCCAGCAAGCATTGCCAAGACAGGAGAGGGTTGTGTATAAATGGAGAAATAAGTCTTTGAAATCATAGAGCAGATTGCATGAGATCTTCATGCAAGGAAATTGATCTGGTTCTTTATATTTCCAAGATAACTTGGTGTTATTTTCATTTATGCCCAAACTTTCTATAGTGAGTGAAGCCAGAGCCATTCAAAGTCCATTCTCTTATAGTGATACTAACAAGCACAACATTGTGACAGTTTTGTGGTCTGCCTCAGCAGAGGGTGTGCCCTGTTACACTATTCTACCCATTGCCTAAAATTATCAAACTCCTCCAATGCTTACAATAAGAATACTCTTTATTGTTGCAAACTATACCTGTCACTTGTATCATGATTGAAGTATCCCAGAATTGCATCCTATTTATACACACATTCATCCATGCCACATGAAGGATAGAAAATGATGCATGATGAGGCAGGGTCTCCGGTTTCAATGCTGAATGGAGAAGAAGTAAAACACACATCCCTTTATGTCCACTAAGGAACTTCTGGACTCTGAAGACCAAAATGATCAGTTTTTCTTTTAGCACCTGACTTTGTTTTTGTCGCTATAGAAATAATATTTTCCTCCATCAGCATTGAAATAAAATGAGCTTTCTTCCCAAGAATAAGATGTTTGAACAGACCTTTCAAGCTTTCCCTGAAGGAATAGATAGTTTGGCTGAAGGATGAGAAGGCATGCTGGTCTATAGCCAGGTGGTTGATTCTCCATCTTATGTTAAACTAATATGTAATCCTACTAGGAAGCACACAAAGAATATTTACAGTTATTTTAGCTGGTATGTCTTTCTACAAGGTTGAGCTATCAAGTTGTGATGTGCCCACGGCTAATTCCACCTTGAAACCTTGAAAAGCAGTTTTTTTAGCTCCAGAGAAGCATGTTACAGTTTCTATTTACATGCAAATTGATGCCATTCATGTGTGAATTGCAGCAAGGACTGAATAATTAGGTAATGGTCACATCCACTTCTGCTAAGGGTATCTATCCTGCTGATTATAATAGCTACAACCTATTATAATGGGAAAAAATGAAATTAAATGTTAAGTATGTTGGGACGGAGGGATTCAATTAACAGGAGTAACATGGAGTCAACATGGTTGTGCAACTGAGTAACTTAGTTGCTCTTGGAAGCATTTTCTGCTCATAAGTACAGATGGAATACACTATACCTCCTAAAAAGAGGGCTATAGAATTGACCTGACTTAGCATCAAGATACACCAGATGAGTATGTAACAGCAGGACAGGGCAAAGAAGTAATCAGCAATGGGAAGGAGAGAAGAACAGCGGGTTATTGCATACTGGTTATACATGTTACCCAAAACGGATTTGTTGCAAGCTTCATGGTGGTGTCTGGCTTTATAATCACAGTTTTCTTTTGCATTTAAACTTGCATTGATTTGCTAATCCACTGTATAAGCCATATACAAAACCTGAATACAATCAGAAATGGATTCTCCTGTTGAATAATATTTAGTCGGTTCTTGAGGCAATTTCAATAAGCAAAAGATTTCACTAGCTTCTGCTGGGTAATAACCCAGCAGAAGCTAGTGAAATCTTTTGCTTATTGAAATTGTATGATGCCACAACAGGGAAATTAAATTGCAAAAGAAATTCATGCCCTTTCTTGGATTAATTGGGAGCCATTGGGGCAGGTAGACAGCACTGAGGGAACCATCTAAGCATATGTTTGATAATTGGCTAACTGTCCTTATAGGCAGGAGCAGCCCACATATAAACCAGGGGGCAATGAGACACTTAGAAACCACTGTTTCCACATTGCTGACTATAATATCACTTCTCTGCCTTGACTTTTATTGGTAGTGCTGGGTATTTCTTTTTCCCCCTTAATTGTGCCACTGTGGTGCCTGGTAGTTTCAACAAGCTTCACAAGCTGCCACTTGCATGAAATAACAATAAACTTAAATAACAAGTGATGCTTCAAATACCTTGACTGCACCCATTGCAACAAGCAAAATGAAAATATATAATGAGTCTCAGTGCATCAACCTGGGCATGGCAATGCATCTTTCTTTAGGGAGTAAAGGATGAGTCTCAGATGGATAAGTTGATTTTATTGCTAAAGAAACTCTTTAAAAGGGCTACAGCCCTAAGCTAGGGACGTGACTCTATTTATATGTTGCATCCAGCAGTTGGAATTCTGCCTCTCTTGTTCATCATTTTTCATGGCAGTAGACTTTCTGCCACTCATTTCTCTTAGATTGGATGTCAAGGAGAACAAGAGAACCCAATCAATTTGGTCCAATGATTAACATACCAGGCTAGGGAATGGGAGATCGTGAGCTCAGGTTTTGCCTTAATTTGAGAGCCAACTGGGTGACTTTGGGCTTTCAGGCCAACTCACCTCACAGGGTTGTTGTGGAGAAAATGAGAGGAGGATGGTATGTTGGATATGTTCACCAACTTGAGTTATTTGTAAAAATAATAAGGGTGGGTTATAAATAAATAAATAAGTACCTTTTGCACATGTGTGCAGTGACATCCATAGTTGCGCCCATCATTTTACACTCCTGTTACAAGCATTACTGCTTTGATGTTGACACACCTGCCCAGTGCTTTGAAATGGCCTTGGCAGTTTTAGTTTTTCAGAATTGGTATAAACAAATAGAAAAGTTTTTTTCACTATAATGAATATTTTTTCAACTGTTTGTTTTTTAACTTTCTGTTGCTAGAAAGCTTACTTGTGAATGATAGAGATTGTATTTGCATTCCCATGCTACTCTAAATCCATCTTTATTAACTTACTAAGCTTACTGTAGGAATAAGATATTAACCACAGTTTGTAATAAAATTACAATTCTTATAATACATGTACAAATCTAATTAAAAATCAACAAAAACATCAAATGAATATCCATTAAACCTGATAAACTTCAAGTTGGTGTCAGCTCAGTGACTATATAGATTTTCTGTGTGATGATCTGTCTCTAACTTGATTCTTCAGATCTTGCCACAGTGCACTCATTGCAACTATAATTGAGTCCATCCATCTTGCTCTGGTTATGTTCTACTTCTCTTTCCTTTCGCCTTTCCCAAACTTTAGCATCTTTTCCAAAGAATTGGGTCTTTGCATAACATGTCTGAAGTGATAATTTTTGACAACTATTTGTGCCTCAAATAACAACTCTAGATCAGTGTTGGCAAACCTTTTCAGCACTGAGTGCCAAAACGGGAGCGTGTGCATGCGGAGGGATGCCAGAAACCAAAAACAGCTTCTGGTTTCTGGTGCGCGCAAGCACGCCAATCACCTGGTCTTCCAGTTTCTGCCGTGCATGCACATGCAATGTCCAGCTGAATGGTGTGCATGCTTGCGCTGGAAACCAAAAGGTCATCCCGCTGGCATGCACATGCGTGCCGGGAGCTGCTCTTCTGATTTTTGACACTCCTGTGTGCACAAAGACCAGTTGGCTGGCATGCATGAACATGGAAGAGCAACGGGTGATGGCTGTTCGGAGAGATGGCTCTGCATGCCACTTCCGGCACACATGCCATTAGGTTCACCCTCATGGCTCTGGATTGATTTGTTTGATAATTTGTTTGTTTCCTGGGAATGCATAATCTCAGGAGCCTTCTCCAACACCATAGTTTAAAAGCATGAATATTCTTTCTTTCCTGCTTTGCAAAAACCTAACTTTTGCAGTGTAACATGAATTACCCTTGCTTGCAACATTCTGATCTTTGTAGATGAAAACATATCTCAACATCTGAGTATCTTTTCCAAGGTCCTCGTTTGCTACTTTACAGAGTTCTAGTCTGAAGCTATCTACCATTTCAATATTTTCATTATCAAATCTAAGGCTGCTGCTTATATCTGTTATCATGAGTTGGGTATTTCTTATATTTAATTTTGATCTCATTTTTTTTTCATTGCACTTATTGATTTTCATTAGTAGAGCTTCAAATTCATTTTCATTTTTAACTGTTTATTGTGCCATCAGCATAATGCAAGTTCTCGATGTTTCTTTTAGTTTTAAAACCATGGTCATCTTCCAATCCAGTTTCCCTTAAAAAAGTAGCCAAGTAAATGTGTTATACTTAGCAATTAAAATATAGATCCCTTTGTTTCCTTGAAGAATAAGTTATAATATTTTTCAGTTTAGGTATATCTTGATTCCAATCCAATAAATCATGGTAATATAGCCTCCAGTCCCATTTTATTTCCCCAATTGGAGTGGGTTGTATTGATCCCAGGAGTATCCCCCTGTTGGAATGCCACACTGAGAGAGCATTTGTAAATTCTCCAAATGTTTGCACATCTTTCCCCTAAATTGCCTTCTAAATTTAGCCTGTATACATGATGGTGAAAAGTGTGGTGAAGAGTGATGCATGCACTCAAGCTTATTTTCTTCCCTCTCATTGTTATTTCCATTAAGCATGGATTTTTTTGGAGGCAGTTGATCGATGCTCCTTCTTGAGAAAAAGACCTTTGTTAAGCTACATGCTTAACTAAAGGTATATTCTACCTTCTATTCCTGAATACATAAGGTCTTTGACAGCACATCTGGGGGCCCTGCGGATAGTTCGGATGCCCCTTTTAGTTTTTCTAAACTGTGCACAGATGGAATTGCTACACATGGATGGGAGAAATAAGAGTAGGGATTTAGGAATTAACAGGGCTCGGTCCAAGATACTTCAGTGCCCCAAGCAGAATAGAACAGAAAAACATTCCTCAAGGTCAGGTTGCAAAGCAGACTTTTCAAATTATTTTCAAAATAAATTGTAGGTGTCTTTCCTCTTCTGCCAGGAAAATTCAATTGTTATAAATTTCTTAAGAAACCATTTACCAGCCTTTCATAGCTTCAAAAATATGTTATCTGGAGTGGCTACCCCACATCTACTGGTAGGTTCATTCTTAGGATTTAAAATCAGGTTTCTCTCACATAATTTTCAGAAAGAAGTCTCTCTTCAATAATTGCATTATGGTAGAAATTCATTAGCCTGAGTTTCAGGGTTGTTTTTTAAACCCAGCTTGCCCAGGTACTAATATATCCTGGTTGTAAGTCCACATACTAATTAAAATTCCTTATTTAGCTCTGATTTTGAATAATTTACTCCCTTCCCTTCCTTTGTCTACCCTTCCCTTCCTGTATCCTGGTATTCGGGCCTGTCTGTCTTTAAAAAATGTGAGACAATTGTTGCCTGAAAAGTAGGATAAAATAGTTAAAGTAATACCTTCAGATGCAGCAATTTCCCTTCTCTTACCTTATGTCATTGGGATTATTTCCAATCGCTATCGTAAGGTAAGTGAGGATGCAAAAGATTTCTAAAGAATATGAGTATACACAGGGAAGGCTTTCGGTGGGGTTCTTTGAGATTTCATCTTGAAATTTTGCTTTTCACCAAACTCTGTGACAGGTTTGCAACAACAGCAGCAAAAAGACAGATTTTTTTCCTAGCACTAAGAAATCACAGTGGGAGCCTGTGGGTTTCATTTGTCAATACCGATTGCTAAATGGTCTACAGATAGGAAAACTTTACATTGCTGCTATTGACAATATGTCACTCTTTCTGAAATGTGAAAGTAACAGCTGGTTAGATAGATAACTATGAAAGACCTGGATGCTGGAATAATAATAAAAAAAGAATATATAGTCCCTCTGTTTTCATGGTTGAGTTATGGTGCACATTAAAAGAAAGAAAAAAGACAATGTTCTTGAGTATCTATTCATTAATCTATCCATTTCCCTTAATAAATAATCTCCATTTGCTATATTACAGATTTTATTTATTAAAGTTCCCCCACCTGCTCATAAACAACATTTTATATCACTGTTCCTCTCTCCCTAGCATCAACTGAGAGGCTGCATTCCTGTTGTGATTTTTTTTGTCATGCTGGCTTGTTTAAACTGTTTTGCTGGCACAAGCTATACATCATAGGAAAGTTAGGGAGCAGGAAAAACAAGAGTTATTGTAGAAGAAGAGCACGTAGAGCTGGGGGGAGGTGAAGTTAAGTGTGCCATTAGACAAAAGTCATAGCAAAAGCACTTAGATTTATATACTGCTTTATAGTGCTTTCCAACCCTCTCTAAGTGATTTACAGAATCAGCATTATTGCCCCAACAATCTGGGTCCTCATTTTACCCACCTTAGAAGGATGGAAGGCTGAGTCAACCTGGAGCCTGGTGGGATTTGAACTGCCAAATTGTAGGCAGCTGGCTGCAGAAGTAGCTTGCAGTACTGCACTCTAACCACTGCGCCACAGAGGCTCCTATATGTTTTGTTATGTTGCCACAACTGTCCAAGTCCACCTCCCTTGAATTTCATTTGCTCTTATTTGGCATCAATTCAGTACTGAACTTTAGTTGGCTAGATTCTTATATATAGGCTTTGTTGTAAATTAATAAAATTACTTGAAAAAAGATTATTAAGAGCTTGAAGTAAAGTGCAGGGTTCTGGCCCTGCACTTCTTATTGGCCAATAATAGCGACATCGGATTGGTCCATTTAGGAGAATCTGATTGGCTATTAACGAGCCTCTCCCATTGGTTAACAGAGCTAGCGCTCCCTGTGTTTTCATTGGTTAAATACTCAAGAGCTTGCCTATATAAAGGGGGCCATTGCGGCCATAGAGCTGAGCTGTTACACATGTAAATAAAGAGTTTGAAGTTCACTGTTCACTGACTCGTCTCCTCCTTAGCGCCCATGCACAGAACATAACACTGGCAATGAGGGTGGGATGTGGAGACGTCAGAGCTGACTGAACGACGAAGAACGATAACAGAGCACTTGGCTGAAACGCACCAACGGCAGAACCATGTCCGGCGGCGTCATACCACCCGCTCCATTCGACCCGGCACAAGAAGACTGGGACTCATATATGGATCGTTTCCAGATGTTTCTGGAGACCAACAATTTGAAGGATGCCACTACCGGAAAGAAACAGGCGGTATTCCAAACTCATTGCGGGCCGACCGTATTCAAGATGGCCAAGGTACTAGCGAAACTGGCAGAAGTAAAGTCTTTGGACTGGGAAGTCCTCGAACCCCTGCTGAGGGCTCACTATGCACCGACTGTGCCAACGCTCGTTAGAAGGCATGAATTTTACCAGAGAAGTCAGCGGAAGGCCGAAAGTGTTGCTGATTTCATAGCGGATCTCCGGAATCTGGGAGGCCTATGCGAGTTTGCCGACCTAGAAGAAGCCCTAAGAGACTGAATAGTTCTGGGATTAGATGCTCCAGGCACACAGAGTAAGCTGATGGTGAAAGTGACATTAGCCTTAAAGATGTCATCGCTGAAGCTACTGCAGCAGAAGCAACCAGGAAGTTGGTTGCCCACATGCGCTGCACCCACGCCCCGTTTCGCCAACTCGCCCGCGAAATTTCACCCCAGTCAGAAGGACAGCTTACAACAGCCCACCACGAGGACCTCGAATCGTCATCAGAAAGCGATGAAGAAGAGGCCCACCGACTTTGGTCCGAATGAGACCAACGCCAGAGATCACAGTACCAATGCGCTGGTTGTGGAGCAAGCCACCCCTGGTCAGAATGCAAATTCCTCAACGCACTCTGCCATGTGTGCGGGAAAAGAGGCCATATCGGAGGGGTCTGTAGAAGCAAGCTAGGACCCAGCCAGCCCTCGAGGGGGGCTAACTATCGCCAACCGACAGGAAGCCGTCCTGTAAAGCGAGAACCCGTGAACCACCAATGGAACAACCACTCCTACAGAAATAAAACCCTAAACCACTCAACGAAGCGAGAAGAGGCTCACCAAACTATCACGAGTGGTGACGCCTCATCTCTTGATGCCAAGAAGATCTGAGTGAAAGTGGCCATCGAAAACCAGCCCTGCCTGATGGAAGTCGATTCAGGATCGTCCCTCTCGATGGTTTCCTGGAAGACCCTCAAGCAGCTCATCCCTACTGTCCGGCGGCAAGACCTCAGATTCCAAAGACTCATACTCAAAGACTATCAAGGAAATCAAATTCCGGTCGTTGGATCCAGCCGAGTCTGGGTATCGTTTAAGAACCGTACAGCATTCCTACCCCTCACTGTAATCGACAGGGATCGGCCTAGTTTGTTAGGCCTCCAATGGTTCGCTCCACACGAAATTGAAGTAGCCAGCATTCACCGAACCTGCACCAGCGACTGGGAAGAGGATCTCGTCTTTGCAGAAAAACTAGGCAAGTACAAGGGGACCCCGATATCATTTAACCTCAATCCCAAAATAGCTCCCATCCGCCTTNCCACGCCCTTCAACAAAACGCTTACCTGGTACCAGTGGTGCAGCACCTCGTCCATTCCCTGGGGGTCGGAAAAGTCTTCGCTAAACAAGACTTAGCCCAGGCATACCAAAAACTGCCTATAGATAAATAAATGGCAGAGGCCCAAACGATCGTTTTGCACTGAGGTGCGTTTAAATGTAACCGACTCCAGTTCGGAGTAAGCGTAGTCCCGGGAATCTTTCAAAGTTTGATGGAAAGACTATTACAAGGGATAAAAGGCGTTGTCCCATATTTTGATGATGTGTTAATCGCTGCCCCGACTCGGAAAATACTAAAGGATCGCCTGAGGTTGGTTCTCCAGAGATTTAAAGATTCAGGTCCCAAAGTTAAAAAAAACAAGTGTCAACTATGTACGGATCGTGTAGAATTTTTAGGATATTTAATTGATAGTCATGGCATTCACCCCACCGATATCAAACTTAGGGCAATCAAAAACACCCCCAAACCCCAAAATAAGGCCGACCTCCAGGCTTTTCTGGGCCTTATCAATTTTTATAATGTTTTCCTGCCTCACAAAGCAACCGTAGCCGAACCCCTACATCGTTTGTTGGACAAAAAACCTGGGTATGGGGACACAGTGAGGAGCAGGCGTTTCGACATGTGAAAAATTTATTGACTTCTGATGCTGTTTTGATGCAGTATAACGAGACTTTGCCTTTAACGATCACGTGTGATGCATCACCATTCAGAGTGGGTGCCATTTTGAGCCACATTTTGCCAAATGGTAGTGAAGCCCCTGTTGCCTATTTCTCAAAGACGTTATCAAAAGCAGAATGCAGTTACAGTCAAATTGATAAAGAGGCCCTTGCTATTGTGCCTGCTGTTAAGAGATTTCATGAATCTGTGTATGGCCGAGCCTTTACTATAGTGACTGACCACAAACCTTTGCTGGGAATAATAGCGGAAGATAGGCCAACCCCTTATATATTATCTCCCAGAATGACTCGCTGGTCAGAATTCTTGGCTGCGTATAATTACAAGTTGCAACACCGCCTGGGGAAGGCCATTTCCCACGCCGACGCATTGAGCCGTGCACCACTTCCGGAAACCATTGATGACCCCACTCCGACAGTTACAACACTGCAGATCAAGACACTTTGAACACCGCCACTAACAGCCCAAGATATTGTGATTGAAACGAAACACGACCCCATTTTAGCACGAGTCCTCAGTTGGGTCGAGCGCAGATGGCCATTGGACCAGATACCTGACGACTACGTCCCATTCAAGAATCGACAAACGGAACTATTTTCCCAGAAGGGCTGCACTATCTGGGGTGATAGAGTCGTTGTCCCAGAGCGGTTATGACGAGCGATACTTACACGATGGCCACCCCGGTATCGTGCGCATGAAAGCCCTCACACAAAGCTACGCGTAGTGGCCGGGTATCGACAGGCAGATTGAGACATGGGTAAAAGCTTGTCACAAATGCCAGGAAGTAAGCAACGCCCCTCCGAAAGCAACCCCGACTGAATGGGAAACACCAAGAGGACCATGGTCCCGTATTCATCTGGACTTTGCGGGACCTACCAAAGGACACACATTTTTATTAATGGTGGATGCCTCCTCGAACTGGCTTGAAATCCATGAGATGAGAAATATAACAACCGAATCAGTCATCAGTAAACTAGACAGACTATTTGCAACACACGGATTACAAGCCGTTCTGGTATTCGACAACGGGCCCCAATTTATCGCACTGTCCTTTGAACAGTACCTGGTGGACCGCGGTATTTGCCATGCGCTGACTTCGCCGGTGTATCCTGCAACCAACGGAAGGGCCGAGCGCATGGTACAATTTGTCAAGAAAACCTTGCATAAAATGGACTATGGCGATATAGAAGACAAGTTTAACCGGATACTCCTTTTGCAGCATATCACTCCGCACAGCATCTCCAACAAAACTCCCGCCGAGTTATTGATGGGGCGGAAACTCCGCTCCCACCTCGACCGTCTGCACCCATCATATGAACCTGAAAAACCACACGGATCCAGCGGGAAATGCCGCAACTTCCAGGTAGGCGACTTGGTTTTCGCTAGGAACTTTTCGGGCGATCCGTTGTGGGTCGAAGCAACTGTAGTCCAAGTTACCGCCCCCAGATCGTACCGTGTCAGATGTTGCGACGATAGAATATGGAAGCGCCATATTGATCAGCTGCGTTCAAGGCTACAGTCGGGGATCTCCGAGTCCCCTGACTTCCAAACCGAGGGGGGAGGAGATACCGAGGAAGCTGAATTTGAAACGGCAGAAGCTTAAGCGGAAGTAATGACCGCTCAGAGGCAACACGTGAAGAAGGATCGGGATGGGGGTGAGCTCACCTCAAGGAAATGCTGAGAACATTAGCGGCAACAAAAATTCGAATGTGGAACTGGAGGCCCCCTCTTCACCAGATAACGTCCTACCCCAACAAGACTGTAGCCAAATACCGGGAGAACAACGTAAATCAAATAGACAATCAAAACAACCTGCCTACCCCAAAGACTACGTGACCGCACCCCTTAAACGGAACCCAGGGGGAAGGGGTGTTGTGAATTAATAAAAGTACTTGAATAAAGATTATTAAGAGCTTGAAGTAAAGTGCAGGGTTCTGGCCCTGCACTTCTGATTGGCCGATAATAGCAACATCAGATTGGTCTGTTCAGGAGAATCTGATTGGCTATTAACGAGCCTCTCCCATTGGTTAACGGAGCTAGCGCTCCCTGTGTTTTCATTGGTTAAATAGTCAAGATCTTGCCTATATAAAGGGGGCCGTTGCCGCCATAGAGCTGAGCTGTTACATATGTAAATAAAGAGTTTGAAGTTCACTGTTCACCGGCTTATCTCCTCCTTAGTGCCCATGCACAGAACACAACAAGCTTGAGTACTAAAGCTTTGAATTATAATTTAAATCATAGTCCTGGTCATTTACTCCTGACAACTACCCCTTAAACATATTGCCACCACTCCCTTAAGAGAGAGAGTTGCTCAAATCCTCTCTCTCCATGCAGAAAATGCAGTGGGTTTCAGCTTTGACTGGCTGCAGCTGGTATTATACCAATTCTGCTTTCTTTTTGGATGCATATGCACACTTAAGAACCAATGCACATTACATTTTAGATAAAGAACATTAGCACTCTTCATTCAGAGTCTTGCAAACTACTTCTGCAGAAGAGAGCTTCAAGGCCATGCCTTTAGACCCATCTCTGGTCAGCAGAGCAGAACCTTCTTCCCTCAAAAGTGATCGAAAATAGTCATAAGGGTGATATTGAAGAAAACAGTTTTATGGACTGTGCTGACTGTGTAAGATTTCAAAAGCCTGAAAAGCCTGCTCACTTAGACCTCTCAGGGAGTGTTTTCATAGTTAAAGAGAAGCTTAGAGGCAAGATGAAGAGGTGTTCACGCCTGAATATTGCCCTATAAAGTACATTCACTGCTTTGCAATAGTAAGAGGTCTAATGTTGCCATTAGTTTATTGGAAGCAATGAACAAGAATACATTGAGATGAGCAACTGAAAACACGGTCAAACTGTGAAATGACTTCAATTGAAGCCATGCTTACATCTGCTTCGTTTCTTGGTTGTCTTTCAAGGGGGGAGGGGGAGAGAGCATGGGGGAGGGACTTAGGGGTGTGGTGCCTCAGCTGGCTAGCCATAACATCTACTGACTGGCATGAGAACCAAAGTCATGTCAATGGACACCAGTCAAAGTTGAGCAGGGACCTACATCTGGACTGATTGGCCCATGTGACCTGATAGACATAGGGGGGTGGGGAGGTTTCATTCTTTTAACTAACCCTAAGTGTGGGAATAATTTAGAGCTAGCATCAGGTGGGATTCTACTGGTTCGGGCCGGTTTGGTTGAACCAGTAGCTTCGAGGATCAGCTGGAGTGAACCAGTTTAATTTGCTCTGACAATCAGCTGTTGGGCCCACTTGCCTGCCCAGGCTCTAGGCTGTGCTTTATATCCTGCTTTTCAAGCTCAGCTGATTCACGTGGCACAGCAGATTGTCACGCACCAGCTGTTTGACATACAGGGATTGCTGGAGAAGGTCAGTAGCAAACGCTCTGCATGTGCACGAAGTGTGCATTTGGTGCACATGTGTACAAAGCATGCACTCACCAAACTGGTTGTTACACCGGTTGAATCACAACCCTGGCTAGTGTCACCTTTCTAAGTGATGATATGATTTACTCAATAAAGGATTTCTTGAACCTGAACAAAGTGTCAGAGTCCCAACTTCCCGGAGTTCATTACTCAAAACGATGACAAACACCATGCATGTTTCAAGAATCAGATTTAGCTTTATATAACCTCACTCCCATCCTAGGAGTCACTTCCTTAAATATTTTGATGATTCAAAACTTTATTTCACTAAATTTCTGATCTACAAAGAATGTCTAAGCACACAATGACAAAGGTTTTCCTATTCTGATCCTTCACACTTTTGTTTGTGCATATGGTGCTTCCTTCATCACCAGGGCACCTGCATTTTACTGATATGCCTGTCCTTACCATGTAGCAGGTCTAATTTCAAGGTAACCTGATATTTTGTGTGTATGGTTTGCTGCTGTATTGTATGTGTCACAATACCTCAAAAATGTGAATTCTTTGCCTAAATGTAGAAAGAGCTCAGTTTAACTTGTTTTATTTCTTTAAAATGAATTTCTGGAAAGCTGTTTGTTTTTACCAAACTTTTGGTATTTCTTCAATTTATCTGACACTGGACTTTTGGGAAGAAATGATGTTATTTCTTGTTTGTGTTTGTTCTCTCTCCCCCCCTTTTTGTCAGTTTGGTAATATAAATGTGCCATGTGAAATGTTTATCTCTTTTCATTCTCACTTTCTTTCTACAATCTTGAATACATCTGACACTTTCCCCACAAATGCCTGCATGTCAGTAATTACATTAACATGTTGATGTGCATCTAGAGACATCATCTGCATTCCATCTGGTAAGTTTAATGGTAACAATAATAACACCAACACTGCCTCAGTGCTGGGACTATTTTGTTTACAAAATCTTCAAAGCTTACTTTTGTAAATTTGTCAACATGCAATAATACTGGACAGCACCATTAGATAGTTGTCCTGGAATTGATAATAGCAGTTGCAGCCTTTTTACAGACCATTGTCCCCTATTAATTTGAAAGAAAGAGAAGAAACTTATCCCTTTAAGCCTGTTAAAGAAAGGCAGATCTTGAGTTTCGAGAGTAATTTCAATAAAACAAGCCAAAAAGAGTTTGCTGAGATTGATTTCAGTGGGACCCAAAATGACATGCATCAAACTTGTTTGTAGATGCTTATTCACCCGTCAGATGACACAAAGATGATGCCAAGTTTGTTGAAAATAACAGTTTTTTTTCCCAGTAAAATGTGACTTAATGGACTTATTAAAAAATGATAAGCTTTTGTTGTCTCATGAACAATGAAAAGAGTATTTGCTTTCAGATAGCAATTTAATAAAATATCAGATGAACACCAAGTGAAAATATATTGAGCATTCAACACTGGGCAAAATATAGTATGTACAATGTATGTACATATGAATACACACATATACACATTAGATGGATGGATGGATGATAGATAGATAAAGAGGGAGACAGAGAAAGACAGAGACACACAAAAAGAGAAATAAAAACAGAGATTTCATATCCAAATATTGCCTTCACAAGATATCTCCCTCTCTCTATTATTTATTTCTAGCCTACGTTTCTAAGAAAAGCAATATGAAGAATGTCCTAGCACTCACAAAAACTTTAACATGTAAAGAATACAATCAAGTTGGGAAGATAATAAAACACTAATGAGTTTATCAATCATTTTAAAATAAGAAAAATAGGAGCAGTCAGACAGCTAGAATGGATAGTTAATATTAAGTTAATCAAAAAGAAAGAACCACTTGGGCAGAGGTGTCCAACCTTGGCAACTTTAAGACTTGTGGACTTCAACTCCCAAAATTCCTCAGCCAGCTTTGAAGTCCACAAGTCTTAAAGTTGCCAAGGTTGGACACCCCTGCACTAGGGTAAAGGTACTGTCCTTGATACTAAATCATTTCATGATTCAGAAAGTAGAGTTTGGTCATTGTATTACTAGGACTGTCTGGCATAAGTTCAAATAGTCTTTCATGAATTCAAAAAAAAAAATCTCTCTGTGTGTGTGTATGTGTGTGAAAGGAATGTTGTGGTAGACATTCTGGTACCAACTATTTCTCAGGTTTCCCATAACTTTAAGCGAAATATAACAATTCTTCTGAATTTGGTCATACAGAACATAGAATCATAGAGCCGGAAGGAACCTTGAAGGTCTTCTAGTCCAACCCCCTGCTCATGATCACCTCAATCAAATGTCTGTCCAGTCTACTTTTGTTCTGTCACCATGATTTTCACATGCTTGAAAATCTTGAGCAATCATGACTGGTTAATAATTTTACACATTTTTTTTCACAACTCTCTATGATATAAGATCTCAAGGCAATGGATCCTGGAAAATAAACATTTTAGAAGGCCTTTCTTCAATCTGAATATTCTCCAGATTTGTGAATGGGATTTTCTCCAGCAGCTGTGCTATTGTTAAGAATCTTGTAAGTGAGGATTAGGGACAGATGCCCACTGGATGCAAACTGGTTTAGAAGGATAATTCATATATTTGTATTCTTGGCACTTTGATCCTTAAACTGATTGTTTCTAAGAAAAATGGGGAAAACAAAAAAAAAAGTTTCAAGTTTTAATTGCATACAAATACGTGTATTTCATGACATGGTTATATTTAATTTCATTACTATGTTCATCTATTTTTATCATTTGATTTTCATCTGCACTAGGAAATTATTTGCTGTCTTTTCAACTTGACTTTTAAAATCATTTACAACTGGTCGCTAGAAAAACATGTGTGAGCTAAACTAGCTTTTAATGTACATAAATTGCACCTTGTGCTACTGATGCTTCCAATTTACTTAGTCAAAATTTTATGACTTGTTATAGTAGGATCACATTTGAGAACAAAAAGGTAGCTCATTCTTTGTGTAAATAATAACAGTGATTGTGGGTGTGGGTGTATCTTTATTTTGGGATAATTATTGTTCAATGGAAAAGGGTAGTAGTGGAGTCATTGATGATAATGATGAGGATGATGACAATGACGATGATGATAATATCCATTCAGTTGTATCTGACTCTTAGCAAGTCTTTCCACATCTTCTGATCTTGAGTACTTGAGTTTTTCTATGCTCTGGCTGGTGTCAGCTTTGATGGCATCCTGCCACTGCATTCTTTGGCAGCCTGGTTTGTTTTTATTCCTAACTTTTCCAAACATAAATGCTTTCTCTAGTGAATTCCCTCACATGACATGACCAAAATAAGTGAGAAGCGGTNTCACATGACATGACCAAAATAAGTGAGAAGCGGTTATGTGACTTTTCCTTCCAGTGACATGTCTGGTGTTTACCTATACAAACTGTTGTGTATACAATAAATGCAATAAAGGTCCAAGCTTGGGGTTAGGTGCAGGGTTCTGGCCCTGCACTTCTGA
>BHEV01048239.1:0-41668 GCA_004319985.1 Emydocephalus ijimae
GGTGTCCAACCTTGGCAACTTTAAGACTTGTGGACTTCAACTCCCAGAATTCCTCAGCAAAGCTGGCTGAGGAATTCTGGGCGTTGAAGTCCACAACTCTTAAAGTTGCCAAGGTTGGACACCCCTGCTTTAAGGTGTCTTCCTGGGGAGTGGCTGTTGTTACAAGCATCACAGGATTTATGCTCAAGACTGAAATCATGGATACATTCAAGGCTTAAATCAAGGCAGTTTACGAGACAGAATTTTACAGAAGCTTTCTGCTGTTGTTATTTTGCCAATTGTTACTGAACAATATGTGCATTATGTAATAGCAATACCAATAGCACTTAGACTTTTATACTGCTTCACAGTGCTGTACAGCCCTCTCTAAGCGGTTTACAGAGTCAGCCTATTGCCCTCAACAATTTGGGTCTTCATTTTAACGACCCCAGAAGGATGGAAGGTTGAGTCAATCTTGAGCCGGTCAGGATCGAACTCCTGGAGTGAGCAATACTGCATTCTAACCACTGCACCACCATAACTCTCATGTAATCTCATGTCATATGCATAGCATTTGTAGTCATAATGGATTGACCTCCATTGTGGTTAAGCTATCAAAGTTATTGATAGAAGGATTTTATTTTATTTTGTTAAATAAATTATTTTTTCTTATTAAGCAGAAAAGTCCATCTTATGTTCATGGGAGTTCATCTTCATATCCCAAAGCTTTCTCTGCACCTTTGCCAAACTGCATTTTTTATGCCATTATTGCAGGTAGGGAAAATACCAAATTCAAAACAATATAAACTAGTGAATTATTTTGTTCCTTTTCCTTTCAGAGTGTTTCTATTTATAAAAACCAAAATCAATTTTAAACATCATCTGTTTAATTGCAGGCTATTTATAAAATAATCTTGTGATACATCTGTTTGCACAAAAAACTTGTGATGTTCCTATTCATAGAAAAGTTAGATGAAATAATGTATTAATTCCTTCAGACTATTGACATTGTAAGCCCTTTTAGACACTGTCTGATGGAAACAAACGTTCCCTTTCAACAGTCACATACCAGATTGTAATTTTCAAACTACCAATGTTATTTACCCATTGACTGAACTAGCTTGGAAACCTAAGAAGCATGATGAATTTGACATGCTGGTATTTTATTTTCAATTAGATGTACTAAGTGGAGGAGCCAGGATAACATGGGGCATACAGGTAGTCCTCAATTTAGGAACACAATTGGGACCAGGAGGTGTTTAAGTGGGTCACCCTCAATTTTATGAGCTGTTAAGCAAATCACTGCAGTTGTTAAGTGAATGATGTGGGCATTAACTGAATCTGGCTTCACCATGCTTGTTGAAAGCCAGCTAGGAAGGTTGCAAATGGCAATTATGTGACCCTGGGACACTGCAACTGTCAGAAATACATACTGGTTGCCAAGTGTCCGAATTTTGATCACGTGGCTGTGGGGATCCGGTAATTTGCTGCAACCACTTTTTTCAGTGCTGTTATAACTTCAATACAGTTGCTAAACAAGTAGATATAAGTCACTACAGATCTGTAGCATCTGTAGCCAATCTCACTGTATGCATGTTGTACTCTGACAATAAAGGTAGTAATCATCATCATCATCTTCATCATCATCTCCAATATCCAAGGAAACATTAGCAGGATAATAGCTTTTTCTTTGGGACAGAGAATGAAGAAACTCACATTTTCAATGGAAGAAAGGCGCATAACTACAGCAGTCATTCACAATGCCCTCTTCTCAAGAGAAAGTTGTGATTCTGCTGTTGCTATGCAAATTAGCTTTTCATACACACACACACACACACACACACATAATGTAAGCTCTCCTCTGACAGATAAGAACTGTCCCACAGTGTCCACTATGTCTATCAGTCTTTGCAGTTATCCATTTTTTGATTAGTCCTTTAAACTGATCTATTTTAGCAAAAAAATAATCTTTAAACCTCAGAGTTTCCCTTTTGTGTGGAATCATATTTTTAATATATCCTATATTTAATTTATCAGGGGATGCAGGAGTCCCTTGATCCGGTAAAATTAACTCCCAAGATTGTAATTCTAGAGACCTAGGAGCCAGGACTGGGGCTAATGTGGAACAGATTATAAATAGCCTTTCTCTCAGAAACAGAGCTTGGAAATAAGTTTGGGAAGTCAGTTCCTCCTGCCAATGGGGGTGAGAATTTGGCAGACATTCTGCTCTCAGCTGCCAGAATGGACCGTGTTTATTTTTGCTTTCCCCAAGAGCCCATTCTTGGAGTGGTGATGATGTAAGGCTTGGCCACGGATTCCAGAGTTATAACTGGCTGTCTAGTCAAGTGGGCAAAAGATGAAAGCAAGAGCAAGACAAATAAAGCATAAGAGAAAAGGGCTGAAACTTAAGAGCTAAATGACAACCATGCCATTTTTATTTCATGCAATTTACAGGTTCTGAACGTATGGCCCCAACAATATGTGAAAGCTCCAACGTATGTCATTGATTATAACTCAGAGTAAGATCTCATATTACACACCACTGAGCCTGTGGCTGTTATTAGTGAATACTTACTTACCCTGCATTTGTTTTCTTACAGTGCTCACCTTGCGCTTCTATTTACTTTTCTCCATCTGTGACTACTCAGTCCCAATGCAAGCACAGACTGAACCTGTTTGCAGGGACAAAAACAAGGTAACGATCACATTGAGTTATTTTATGTATGTGCTTCAATAAGGAGCAATTGGCCGTGCCGTGCTAAAAATAGCACAAACTGCAACTTGCATCTCAATAATATTTGTTAACAAAAAGAATATTTTTGTTATTTAAATTAAAGACTAAAAGAAGTTAAGAGCCCAGCAGATGTAGAACCTTTTCTGTGTATTTCTCATTCGTTCCCTGGAACTTTAGGCAGTATAGCTCCCTTTGGAGACTGGTTCCAAAGTAAAACTCATACACTGAAATTTTGCATTTGAGGAGGTTCACAATGCCTCCTGGGAGGAAACAGTCTGAAAAAAACATAATGTTCAAGTTGCAAACATTACCCTCTCATAAAATGGGTGTGGCAAGTTGTGAAAATAATATTGGAAAAACAAGGCAGATATCTATATAGATAAACTAGATATCTATATAGATAAAGTGAAAAGGTCTAAAATTACAGAAATATCCAAATACTCATACAGTATTTAGCTGCTGTTCTTCACTGAACCAGCATAGCCTAAGCTAAGGTTTATTTAAATCGGTTAGCATGTGGGGAAAACTTCAAGAAAACAAATTCCTGGATGTCTAATCCAGTAGTTAAGACCAAATGGAAGGCATAAACGAGCTTTCAGAGAATAAATGTTGCACTAGCCACAGAAACAGTTTACCTCATGAATGTGTGATTCAACAATGCAAATTTAGAACCCAAACCATTGGTTAAAACCAACATAATCTTGATAAATCCCCAGGATTCTTCATTCCAAGCAGGCACTAAAATAGAAGCCTCAATCCCTGTGCTCTGCTATACCAATCACTAGTCAACATGAGGGGTCATATATTTGGGAAACCATTTCCCTTACTTGTCTTTATGTACTGAAGGATCGGGAGGTGAATTTACTTTGAGATTTTTGTTTATCCTTAACATCTTCCAACATTAGAAATGGTTATTAGTGATAACTCTTATTTTCATTTAGCACTCATGGTACTTCTTAAATACAACCTACATGGAAGAGTGGCAAGATTGTTCCTAAGATGATTGAAAATGAAGTTGCAGGTACGCATCTGGTAACAATCTATATCTACAAATTTTCCCAGAAATAATAAATTTGTACTGATCCAAAACTAACAGATAGATTCCATGTATTTTATATCAAGAAATATTCAAACATGCCACTTTTCACCTATTATTTGAAATAGGGTGCTTCAGAAACTTTGCTATGCCACCTGATGTTCTTAAAGATCACTCCAATGTGAAATATTCTTTCTCAACTACCTCATTTTACCTGGCAAGTTGCAGAATTAAAATTATATTGTAAAAATGCTAATATGCTAACATTTACAAATTAATTTAAAATGTTATGAAGTGTTTCTAATAATAAATTGCTATTGCTCTCTCCATATTCCAAAATACTATTGCAATTTTTATGACGTAGAAATGTCCAGGTTTTATTGGACCAAACATTTCAGTTTTCCGAAGGCTGTAGGATAAACCCAATATAGTTTCAGTGGATTTAACACTATGCCTATTTTACAATAGGGAAAAGGTTACTGACATCTTTCCATCTGTCAGCAAAAGTTAGTTGGTTCAAGAGTGTATTAATGTGATTTAAATGATATTAAAGTAAGGATTGCAAAAGGTTGTTTTAAATCTGTCAAACAGGTTTGAATCTTGCTAATCTAGTTTACAATTTAAAATATGAAATGAAGGGGGGGAAATCCATTTCAGGCTTGAAACCCAGCCAGAAGCCTTAAAAACCTATCATTGCCTGCATTTCAATGAACTATTTCAAAAATGAGTTTCATAATCTTCAGTGTATCAACAATAACTGAGTAGGAAAAACACATTTTATTAATCATAATCAGTTGTATGTATGGTAACCATGGATACACTTTTGAGGATTATGGTCAGATTTTACTTCAGGCCATTTTAAACTAAAATGTAGCACACGTACAAAGATATACTCTGAAGTTTGTTTTGAAACCCTGCAGGCAATAAACCTTGTTATTAACTAAGGAAGAGTGCTCTGTTGTTTGTTTCCTACTTGCTGGCTTCCCACTAGAAGGAACCATACAATGGACTAGATTTTCTAATCTAGTTGGGCTCTTAATCTCCCCACAAAGAGAAGAGGCAGGAAGTCTAGGACAACCTTTTCCACACACAGCAGTAGAATCAGAAGGATACTGTAATCATACTATTACCAATTCAAGATACCTAGAAGATTCTGGACTGTGAAAGACTGATCCAAAATCAATATCTGCCAGAGGGGTTGGCATTGCTGGTGCTAAATTTCTCTCATTCACAGTCTGTATTCAATCCAAACAATGGTGGGGCATTCAAGAAATGAATTTTCTGAAAACCAGCAGCAAATATAAACAAGGTAGACTGCAAATATGGGAGTCAATCATACAAAGCCATTGCTTTCTACTACTAAAAAACCAGGTGAAAACTCCAAACACAAATTTACCCAAGTAACACATATAATCCCTACACAGGCAAATAAAATGTCTAGAACAGTTCAAGGAACTACTCAGTGATCCATCAGCAAAGGCCACCCATTTTTGAGATGCACAGAATCCAGCTTGCTTGTGTGGGTATTTGCATGAAAAAGTCATATAATACTGCATTGTTGTAAGAGAGTTGCTGTCAGTCACTCTGTAGAACATACAACTTTCTCAGAATTGGAAAACTTGCTTGCTTCCCATTTGTTTCCTGAGGAACATCCCTTTTCAAGCCCTACAAAAAATTCTGCCTAGTTTGGACAGAAGAATATCTCCACTTATATCTTGGGTTGATTTTCACAGACATCATCACCAACATACCAGGTACAAGCTCAGGTCACCATCCATCCCACTTGATTCTTCAAAACAGATATCCACTCAGTAAGCGACTCAGTTCATAAAAAGAACTGGCTAGTTGTATGACATGGCTGGTTGGGAAAAAAATATACATCTAAGTCTAGATTATGAGCCAACAGTGGGGTGTATGTTTTTGCAAGACAGCCCATCTCCCACTGTTACTGACTACCATACTAGATCTAACAGAGGCACATGCTCCAGCACCTTTCCATCAAACAATGCCATTTTATTGGAACCAATAGTTTTCTCTGTGACAGTTCCTGCCTGTGGAACAGCCTCCCTCTGGAAATCCAGATATCCTTGGTTCTGTTAATTTTTTATAAGGCACTGAAGATCTGGCTGTTCCCCCAGATATTTGTTCAAGATTCAGTGACTCTCTTGGTTAAAGTTATTTTTATAAATTATATATTTTAATCTCAGACTTTGTGGTTTGAATCATGGGATTGTTGCTTTCATAGTCATTTCTGTGAGATGGGCACCCATATGTATCGTTTAAATAAATAAACTCGAGTAATTTATCAATCTACTGAGCAACTTACACAAATGCACTTTCAAATGCAAAGCATTTGCATGGAAACAATTTCAAGAAAGCTGCTCTGTAAAATTGAAATGGAGCTGAAATATTCAAAGAGCCAAAAGAAGACAAGTTTTATGATGTGAAACTGATCTCTAACAGCTAGTGGGATGCTGATGCAACCAAAGTGCTATGGTGCAATCTTTCTGTATTTATCATGTCAATGGGTGTTGGGTTGGGAAGTATGCTGTGTGCTTTTGCTTTAGTGATATATGCCATAAAGAAGCTTGTGCTTTGGGCAGTCTAGAAATCATGTTAAATAAACAAACAGACACTGCTTACCCAGGCAAAACTGGCATACAAATACAAGCTTCTTGTATTGTTGTTGTATGTAATACGTTGCTCTTCAAGTACTCAAATGGTCAACTGACAGGATAAAAATATTTATTGCTGGACTTGGATTCTATCATTTTTAACTAAAACCATCAAGTTTTATTTTTATTCATTTCCAATGACAGAGCTGATTAGTCTACCCATGCAACAAAACATATCAGTACAATTCTCAGACTGCAGTGGCAAGAACGCTAATTTTAATCTTCCACTTGTTATACATAACTGTACATTCTCTCCTCTCCCTTAGAGAAAAAGTTCAGGATCTTCTGTTGATCGGATGATCTGCAGAAATTATTTTAAGTATTTTCTCTGATTGGAGAACTAATGAAATGGCAGCACAGTGAGGAAACGGAAGGCAGTGAAATGCTTTGCTATAGAAAATTCTAGGTTTATTTCCTGTATTTCCACCAAAAATATACAACTTTAGGTTTGATCAGTCATTTACTAATCCAATAAAATGCAGAATGATTGCATATTCACAGACCAACTGTTGAGGGAAATAGCATCCTGTGATTCTTAGTTAAAATAATATGTCCTATGATATATAACCTCTGCAACTTTTAAAAACATTTAAACTAGTAGGATCTTCTAAAGATATATTTAAAAAAGGATTCCCCCATAATTTTCTAAAAATCACTAGGTAGATGTCAGGAGATTTTTGATACTTGAATGAACAGTATGTTCTCAGAGTAACTATAACACTTCGAAATTTTCTTTTTCCTGCCAGACACTGAAATCATTTTTTTAAAAAACCAAGAAAGTATTTTCAGATTTCCTTCAGAAACTGAAACGATTAGAAAACAGTACATAATAGTTTCCAAATCTTCTGGGTTTTTTCCCCGAGATAATGATTTAGTTTCCATGAAAAGCGAAGTAGAAGAATGGAAATAAGCAGAAGATTATCAGTTTCAGTTGCAAGCATGTTTCTTCTTCCATGTCAAGCTTCCAGTTACCTTAACAACCAAGGCGGCATCAAGGGACACTGCATGAAGTACACTTTCATGAAGGAAAATGTTAGCCTTCAAAAAAAAAATCAACAACTTTTTTCAAACAGAAACATTATCTGACATTAACCCAAGTCCTCAGTGGACCTTCCAGTTCCAAGTACAATTGCTTGGAATTTAAATAATTGGTTCTTACCTTTGTGTAAATAGATTTAAGTTTGAGATGGAGCAGTGGTGGGATTTAATTTTTTTTTTTTTGCTACCAGTTATGTGGACATGGCTTGGTGGGAGTAGCAGGGGAAGGACACTGTAAAATCTCCAGTCAGAGGTGGTATTTGCTGGTTCTCCAAACTTCTCAAAATTTCCACTACCGGTTCTCCAGAACTGGTCAGAACCTGCTGAATACCACCTCTGAGATGGAGGTGAGTTTTAAACAATCACAAGTAAATGCATAAAACTAAAATGAAAGATTCTCGTCTCTCAATTTGACCTGGAAGAAAGAATGTGGATTAGATCCAAATCCTTTCTCCAACAGCAACCGCAAAAGTATCTATCTAGATTCAGCTTTTTCAAAACGTCCCAACTCCAACTCTCTTTGAAAATCTGGTTGATGCAAGGACCACCATAATAGAACCAGGTCATATAAGTCTCTTAACAGTTCTGAACCTGATACAGGTGTCTCTCCTTCCACAATTTAATTTCATCAGTTTCTTTGCCTCTCTTTCATTCCTTTCTCCTAAAGCTGGCAAGATATTTCTTTTGCCTTAGGTGATGTCCGGGGAGGACCAGAAGAAGGTGGGGAAAGGGTACACAAATACATTAGGTATAGATGTGTGTATAAATGCTTGTGTGTTTTAAATGTGATAGTGGACTGAGCTTTCCCCAAGCCAGGGAGAGACCATCTGGAGCCTAGTTTGCAATATATACAGTCAGTTCTTAGATTCTCTGCTCTTTCTCTCTCTCTCTCTCTGTGTGTGTGTGTGTGTGTATTTTAAAGTGCATGCTTCTAGGTATTATTCTCAAATTCTGAAACCTATGAAGACAAACAGGTAATTGCTTCAAAGATTTTCAAATACTTCTTTTAAAGAGGAATTTGAGACAAAACAGAACTGTGTTTTTTAAAATAATTTCTTAGATATGAACTTTGCTACCCCTCATTTGCCATCTTAAAAATACTGAAATTTATGTTTTCTTTTCATAACCAGTCAAGCTCAATTTTTGAGATTTCTGTTAAGCAGAAGCAGTCTAGAGTCTAGACACTGTTTTCAATACTGGAGTATGTACTTGTGCAAAATATACTTTCCTTTCCTGCCCCAACTCCAAAAATGTTATTGTAAGAGTTTCTCAGAACTTCCTGCTTCTACCCCTATCTGCATTGAAGTTTTACTGGATCATGTTCATTCTGTTCCTCTCTATAACTGGGAGTGAATGTAAGTGGAAAAAGAGAATTTTTAAAAAACATTCTTAACTTCAATTACAAATTTCACATTGTATTCCTAACTTCTTCATTCTGACTAACCCTGAAAACTGACTTCATGCATTATACCATAATTGAACTTTTTTTTTAACTCTCAATTGGTTTGGTTTCCACAACACATCAAACCATATCCATGGATTATAAACCACAATAATTGGTGTTAATACACATTCATCCCAAACCAAAGCAACATTATGACTTAGCATGATGTATAAAGAATTTGATGCTTTCTCCTTTCCTTTCTAACATTTTACATGAGGCTGATGGGTGAGCTCATTCATCATCATGGGATAAGGTATCATCAACATACCGATTATGGTTAATTAAATGCTGGGTTAATTAAATGCTGCCATGAATATCTTATCTAAGTGTCTGGCTGTTGTGAAGATCTGGATAGGAACAACAGGCTTCAGCTGAACTCTGGCAAAACTGAGTAGCTTTGGACTTTAGGACCTATTGGTTCCAGGACTATGCCATCTTTGGCATTAGAAGGGGTTGCATTATAACAGACAGACCCAGTACACAATCTGGGGTCGTCCTACACTCACTACTCCTATTTTGTGAGAATATGGCAGTTGTGACGAGGAGAGATTTGCACAGTTTAGTCTTGTGCACTACAGGTAGACCTCAACTTACGACCATAATCAAGCCCAAAATTTCTGTTGTTAAGTGAGACATTTGTTAAGTTAAATTAATTTGCATTAATTTGCATTCTGTACTTGTTTTGAAACTTGCTTTTTGATCGGATTGTTGTGCACCACCCAGAGTTGCTTTGGGTGAGTGAGCAGCTATATAAATTTGATTAATAGATAATAAATACAGTAATCAAAGGTAATAGACTCAATAAGCCAACATAACAGCATTGTGGCCTCTTGTTAAGTGATCTTTTTTATTTCTATGAGCCCAGAAAAGGTTCCTCAGACAAATTATAGTTTAAAATTTAAAAACGAACTGGAAACCATTAAACAGCATAATCAAGAGCAGAAAAAAAACAGCGAGCTAAGTTGTTATGTAAGAAACTACTCAAAAGCCACAGGATACAAATGTTTTAATAGGTTGCCTCATACTGTACAAAAAGAACAGTTTGTCTTGGTTTTGGGAAACAATTTTCAATCAGAATTCTGTCGCAGAAAAGACTCTGTCTATATTCCCACCATTCAAACTTCTCTTGATGGTGGTCTAACAAAACAAGTTCTGAAGCAAATCAAATTTTACACGTTCATACTGTATGGGAAAAGATGCATCTTTCAGATATGCTTTGTAGTAGAAACTGTAGTTTAAAAAGTGAAGCAAGGACATGGCCCCACTCCTTTTCTTGTAAAACAGCTGATCAGCAAAACAGAAAATAAGTATTAATAGCTTGGAGTTGTTCTGCTTTTCCCTCTCTCCTATAAAGGTTCTATTAATAATGTTTAGCATAACACAACCAAGAAAATTATGCAAACCAGTGTTGCAACAATTCCAATAGTACAATAATTAAACAAAATCTGTTCCTGCATAGGCTCTTCTGTACTTAATACTGGTCAACCTGACAATAGTTAATCAAAACTATACATATTAAATAAGAATAATGTCCAAAATATTTAGTGTTAGGCAGGGGTGGAATTCTATTAGTTTGCACCTATTTGCTAGAACCGGTTGTTAACATTTTAAGCAGTTCGGAGAACCAGTTGTTAGAAAAAATTACTGGCCTAATCCTATAAGGAAGGTAGGAAGGAAACATTCTGGTGTTGCTTACAGAAACTGCCTCTCTGTTACCCCTTATTACATTCTTGGCAGGACTAGACTTCCTGTCTCAGAAACGTCTCTAGAACTTTTTCCCCTCCTTTGCTGGTACTTTGCTTGTGTGGAGTGACCATTCAAAGTTACAGTGGCAATGAAAAGTGACTTATGACCATTTTTCATACTTACGACTGTTGCAGCATCCCCACAGTCATGAGAGGCCAGGTGAGGAGATGCGTGCCTCGATATGAGTGATATTGAGTTGGCCACGCCCAGCCAATAACATGACCACCAAGCCATGTCCACCCAGTCACATGATCATGAAGCCACGCCCACCAACTAAGCCATGCCCACAGAACCAGTTGTTAAAAATTTTGAATCCCACCCCTGGTGTTTGGCTAAATAACAGCCTCCCAAACACAATGTAATCAGCATCATATGTAGTAAAAAAAAAAATTGTCTTTCATTGCTCCATAGCTGGCCTTTGTCAGACTTTCCTTTAAGGAACAAAAATACCACAAAATTTAGAAAGCATTAAGATGTACGCCACAGTTGATGCAGAGAAATGTACTAATGCATCACTGACTTCTTTCATAGAGTGTTACAGATTTTATATTATTGCAATAAATGGCTGAGAGACTAACAAGGTCTTCTGCATGCAGCGTTCCTCCTATATTATCACTTTTATTCCTAGGCAACATACTTCCAATGGAAGCAAAAGTATGTATACAGGAACATTTCAGAAACAATTTGGAGCTGAATCCTTTTTCATATGCATTCCATGTACTGGAAAAACAAAGAGAATAGTAAGTGCTCTTTTTTCAATCTGCAGAGTTTGAAAGAGAGAAGGTTGCAATATCTTGCAGAAGATATAGAATTCTCCACTATTCTATAAGCATTTATTTAGACTGGCCTAATAATGCCATATAGGGGATAAAAGAACTAAAGGTCCTATCATCTACAATGGTTTAATCACTCCATACTTATGCTCTAATCCCCAAAGTATCACAGGATGGGGTAAATTAGAGAAAAACTACAAGTTTCTAAGCTTAGATCAGGTAAGGAGAATATATTATCATAGCCTTCCTTGACTGGGAAACCTTTAACTGTGCTAGCATTGAAATCCCAGAAAGTGTAATCCAAGAATATCGACACAATACTGTGCACTAACCCAATAAAAGGTACTGGTTAAAATATAGGCCTAGGACTAATACCATAATCCAGTACCAAGAATCGATACATTGAATTTTCAAGTTTACCACTGTTTAAGGTCCTTCCTCAGCCACAGATGCTCACTGAGGGAACTGTAATCAGTTGCTGTCTGTCAGCCCAACTTTTTTGTTGTACGGGGGGAAAAAATGGAGATATGAATGTAATGTGCACCACCTTCAGCTCTTAGAGGAAAGGAAGCATATACATCAGAAAGGAGAGGGGGGAGAGGGAGAGGGAGAGAGATCATAACAGGCCTCTGTCAATAAACTCCTTAGATAATGAAAATGACCATTCAGGAAGAGCAGACAGCTTAGAACAACAAAAAACAGATTGGGAGTAGGAAATCAGATACCCTCTTTTTTAGAAATATTAATACCGCTCTGTGGTTTTCAAATGTAGTCATACCAATGATCCTGGATGAGTGGACTTAATCCTTTCACTCAAGTCCCTCAGCCCCTCCTTTTCAGTGCAGTCAGCCCATTTTAGAACAGAGACAATGGCTGTTCAATTCCCAAAGGTTTTCCCCCACCCCAGTAGATAAAACAATTTCCAATACAGTGAATATACCATGGAACACAGTGGAGACGGTCACCAACAAGTGGAAAAAATAGGGCACAACAGTGACATTACCAAGAACTAGATGTCCCTCAAAAATTGATGAAAAAAATAAGTAGAAAACTGTCTGAGAGGCTGCCAAGAGGCCTACAGAATTATTAAAGGAGGCATTCCAGACAAGAACTGATTATATACTACATGTGATAACAACCTCCTTTATATTCTTCATATGTCTGGGCTGTGGGATAGATGGCAAGATGAAAGTCTTTTCTTACAAAGAAAAATAACTAAACCTGGCTACATTTTGCAAAAACCTACATAACGAAAGTATGTGGGAAAATGTGTTATGGTCTGATGAGACCAAGGTTGAACTTTTTGGCCAAAATTCCAAAGCTACTTTTTGCACAAAAACAACACAGCACATCACCAAAAGTACACCACACCCACAGTGAAGCTTGGTGGTGTGGTAGCATTATTCCTTGGGATTGCTTTTCTTCTGCTGGAACTGCGGCATTAATCAAGGTGGAGGGAATTATGAACAGTTCCAAACATCATTCAGTTTTGGCACAAAACTTTCAGGCTTCTGCTAAAATGCTGAAGATGAAGAAAAACAGGTAAAGACCCAAAGAATACGTCCAAATCAACAAAAGACTTGTTTCACCAGAAGATCAAAGTTTTGAAATGACCCAGTCAGAGCTTAGGCCTGACTCCAACTAAAAATCTATGAGGTGACCTGAAGAGGGCTGTGCATAGGAGACGCCCTCACATTCTGACAGATTCAGAGCGCTTCTGCAAGGAAGAGAAGGCAAAGATTCCCAAGGCAAAATGTAACAAGCTGATGGACTCCTACACCAAAAGCTGGATGCTGTCATATAATCAAAAGGTGCTTTAACAAAGTATTAGTTTAAATTTGTGCACTTATGCAATCACGTTATTGTACCTTGTTTATTGTAATTTTCTCCCTAAAAGATTTCAGATTGTTTTTTGATTGAATTGTACAGCTTATATGTTACATTAATAGGTGGAAAAAAACTTCTGAAGTGATTTATCTTGGTCTGATTTTTTTAATATCTCAAAAACATGGCATTTAATATGGGTATGTAGACTTTTTACATCCACTGTATGTCATGGAAGGAGCTTCTCAGTTCTTAACTCTTCTTTCAGAAGTTCTCCCCTTCTTACGCCCACGTTACATCTTGAAGGTATTCAAATTAAAGCAAACAATTTAGAGTTCATCTTCTTTTCATTTGTCATGGAAAAAATGGTAACAGGATGCTATTTGAAACATTTTTCTTCCTGAAGTAAATCCCACTGAAATTCTGAGTAAACGTATGGTTAAGTCAGAGCTTCACATTTACACTCACAATCTATCTCATGCTTGCCACTTTATCACTAGCCTAGAAAGCACCAACACTGCATAATCAATGCCAGATAAATGAGAAACCTGTTTAAATACTGCCATCCTGCTGTGAAGAACACACAATTAATCTGAGTAAGAAGCATCATAGAAAGAGGATTAAAATCAAACAAATGCAGGTACTGACTTGAGTATTTTTTTTAAACAAGAAAATTATGTAAAATAAAATAAACACTCAGTAATTCCGAAACAACTGGTTCTGAAGTTCAGCTAGTATATTTTCTGATGTGCTAGACACTGTGGAAAACTGATAAGAATTTGCTAAGTAATTGCTTTTGTAGCTCCCTTCACTTTCCCTTTCTTTTCTGCACACAAGTGCATGGCACATGGGCAAAGTACAAAACCACTAGACTGCCTTTTAAGACCTGTCACATGAAGAATATAACCTTGGCAGTACTCAACAAATTCCCTAGTCAGATCAACAGAAGAAATCAAAGGACTGCAAAGGTTGGAGAATTCTGCTGCTGCCAATACGCAAAACGTAAAGTGCATTTCAGATGTATGACACCACAGCTTCATATAGATAAATCTCTTCCAAACTTTCGATGCTTTAACGTTTTTTTCAGCAGTTTGGTAAAATTAAATATTTAAAACCACATCTTCTCTATGGTAAGCAGAGCTGAAAGAAAAGGCAGCAACCAATTGTTACAACATATAAAGATCAATAAATAAGTGATAGGGGTATACACTAAGCTCAATCAGGTTCTGTGAGTGAATAATCAGCCTATACAGGTTTTCAAATGATGGCATGTTGTTTGAAACTTGTAAGTAGCATCCTCAAAAAGACAAATAGGCAACCAGTTTTTGTTTTGACTTAGGACCAGTACCAGAGCAATTCAACAGTTTCCCCTACATGTTAGCTCTGTTAAAGATACAAATAGTGGCAAGATTCAGAACAAATAGAGCCAAACTATTGGCATTTCACGCATCAGGACCATTATCACAGCAGGGACTGTCAATCATTGGAACATTCCTATAACAGCTCAGGCAATATGACAATGATCTACCAAGGGAGGGGGACACAATCTCTGCAGCATATTCAAAGTCTCCTTGTCAGCTTCATGCTTTTTAATTCATCCAATCAGATTGTCAGCCCTGACCGAGCAGAAGACTTGCATCAAGCTTCAAACATTTAAAAACATCAATCATAAAAACAAAGACAGGACACTGAATTATGCAGTATTAACCTCCAGGGTTTGCATACAAAGACCTTAGATTTATTTATGTCCCAGTGCGTTAAGAGCTTCAGTACACCGTTCTTTGCACCAAACTGACTGCCAATTTGATGAACCTCTCCGCCCTCAGCAGGAGTGCAGCGTCTCTGATTAATGAGTGCATACATGTGGAAAAGTGTAAGGACAGAAAAACAGGGTTAAAAACACACAATTATGGCTCTGCACATCTATTGGACCAGTGCAATAATTATCTTCAAACTGAATTTCCTGTCAGGGAAAACAAATTAAGCAGTTTTTGCTTACAATATACATTCATCCAAATACTGAAGTAAAACCAGCCTTTCCATGTATTTTCTTACAGATACAAATATAAATGTATGTGGATCTTGGTGCAAGTCTGCTCCCTTTCCAATATAATAGCCTTTGATGTCTTTCCTTGAAAAATATTTTCCAAGCCTCCATTTATTTTTTCCCCAATCTTGAAGACATTAAATGAAAGCAAGCTTTATTTGACTCAAAATAACAAATTAAAGAGGTAGATATGAATGTTTTCAATTATTAGATATTGCCCTTTTGAAGTTTGTGATCAATATATTAAATACTAATGGGCTTATTTATTTCTCTGTTCCTCCCATTCATAATTGTACAATGACAACTGAAACACAGCTACATCACATTCTTGAAATAAAAGCCATAGGGAATAGTAAATAATCTTTTAAAGTTTGCTGTCATCTGTGAATATTCTTTTTCTTCAATTTTCAAATCTGAAAGAGAATATGGTCCCAAATCCCACAAAGGGAATAGTAAAACATGAACAGTTAAAAATAAAGCAAGCTCTTACTCTAAAGATCCATTACAGCTTCATTCATGTTCATTATTCATCTAATCTCCACAAAACCAAAAGACCAATACCTGTTATTATTGCCTCGCCAAGGATGATTTATTACAATACATTACTTACAGCAGTAAGTATTTTCAATAGAAAATCAACAAAATAGCATATAGTAGTTTACCATTTTTGTGGATGGAGTTTAGCTTTAAAGATAAATATTTAAGAGCTTGACTACTTTATAAAAATATTAGCAATTAAGGTTAATAAGATTAGTCATTTAGGAATAAGCCTTATTGAACTAAGCAGGAATTACCCTACACACAAAGGATCGTACAAGATCGAGCTGTAACAAAACCAAAAGTGTGTTACTTGTTGAGCTGAAGAATCAGAAGCAGCAGCTTTTTCTTCTTTTTCAACTCTGAAATGTCAAAAGTACTAATTTACTGGGAAATCTATATTAATTTTTTTATCTTTCAAACAGGAGTTGGCCTTCAACATGTGCAAAGTGACCTGAAGGGCAATGAATAGGAGGTGAAGTTAATATGCTAATTGACAAAACAAGCAACAAAAGGAGAAACTAGTATTCACAATCTTTCTCCCATCACACTTTTCGTACTCACAACAGGATTCAAAACTGCGCTCAAAATTACACTATCCTAATTCATTAGCAGGAAATATATGAGTGTATCTGATGGCTGTGTTCTCTTTTGCCACATGAGAACCAGGAAAGGGCAATCAAGCATAGGTTGGAAGTTTGATGCAAATCCAAATGCAAATTTTGCTGGAAGCTACTTTACTGCTGTACTTTTTACACTACATAGACACACTTAAGATAATGATGTGCATACTAGAAAAACAATGAAATTATTTCAAGCTAATGGTGGCCTTTAGCAGCTTGATAAAACTAGCATTTCAAATCAACTCTGAACCACAGGTCATATTCAGCAGATTCTGACCAGTTCTGGAAAATCAGTAGCGGAAATTTTGAGTAGTTCAACCAGCAAATAATACCTTCACTGGAGATTTTACAATATCCTTTCCCTGCCAGCCCATCAAGCCCACAGAACCAGTAGTAAAAAAAATTGAATCCCACCATTGCTCTGAACATATTACAATATTATTTTTCCTTTGCAATAAACTTTCAGAGGGAACTTAGCTCATTCATGAGTTTGAAATATTCCTGTAATAGTGGAGAATTTGGTTGTATTGTGCATGTTAAAGCCAGTATACACCCCAAATACGATCTCCTTTGAAATAACATATTAATTTAGTCATTTTGACTCTTTCCTCACCCTTCTAAATGGAAACGCATTTGTCCTTCTAATTTGGGTCTGCTCCCTTTGCTAAAATGAATGGAGAAGACTTGACAAGCAAGTAGCTCTTTTGCTGAAACCCTTAGTCAGCAAACCTGCAGTGAATCAGACTGGATCTATACAACATGTGTTCTCCATATAAGCAAAGACTATCAAAAAGGTACAGCACAAACAGCCCAATCAAGTCAATGGCACTATACATCAATTTATACTGTACAAATAGCCCCTTTAAAATTCTTCACTAAAATTAGCAAGAGCTACAACTTTATGCACACAACTTCATGCAAAATCTTTCTGTTCATTTGCTTAGTAGCAAGAAAACTAGTGCTGCAATCCAATGGCACTTAACTTCTAATTATCAACTAATTCTGAACTCTTACAAGCCTACCAATAGTAAGCAAAATTAAAATTAGATTAAAGATTAAAGAAAATAATATTACATTGTGAAATATTCCTGTATGAAATTTCTAAGAATTCTTTGAAATGAATACCTCTAGTTTCGAGTGGTAGAAAAATTGTCAAATACACATACTTATGCTCCAGATTCTTTGTCTATTGGAGGTGTACAAAGCATTAAAAAGAGGGGTTTCACAAGACTTTAGCGTGAAGCATTTCTGGTCTTTTCTAAGGTTCTTTGAAAACTCTATCCAGATGTGTGCGCATACACAGACACATCCCTTTTGTCAATTAATATATTCAGTAGCAGAGATTGCAAAACAGCTCTTAAATGCTTTGCATATCCCTATCTACTCTGGATGGTCAGAAGAGTGGGAGAGAGAAAAATATGTGTGAATGCATGAACTGAATTGGAAATTAAATATATTGCTGACCGCAAGTTTTTTGGTGAGCTAACTATTCAATATTGTATCTATTATTCGGCATCTGAAAAATAATTATACTCAAAGGCCAGAAGCCCATCTCTAATTCTACAGAGGAATTATTGAGTCTGTCATCTGCACCTCTATAACTGTCTGGTTTGGTTCTGCAACCCAACAGGACAGACACAGATTTCAGAGAGTAATTAGGATTGCAGAAAAAAAACAATTACTACCAACCTTCCATCGAGGACCTGTACACTGCAGGAGTCAAAAAGAGGGCTGTGAAAATATTTACAGATCCCTCACATCCTGGACATAAACTGTTTCAACTCTTACCCTCAAAACGACGGCTATAGTGCACTGCACAGCAGAACCAGACACTAGGACATTTTTTCCCTTAATGCCATCACTCTGCTAAACAAATAATTCCTTCAACACTGTCCAACTATTTACAAAGTCTGCACTATTACTATTAATCTTCTCATCACTCCTTATCACCCATCCCCTCCCACTTGTGACTGTATGACTGTAACTTTGTTGCTTGCATCCTTACGATTTATATTGACTGTTTCCTAGTATCATTTGATTGCTTATTGTACCTTATGACTATTATTAAGTGTTGTACCTTATGATTCTTGACTCTTTGACAAATGTATCTTTTCTTTTATGTACACTGAGAGCATTTGCACCAAGACAAATTCCTTGTGTGTCCAATCACACTTTGCCAATAAAGAATTCTATCTATCCATCCATCCATCCAATTACACCATGGGACTTCCCTTTGCTCTCCTTCCCCCATGCATGCCCCAATTCTAATCTAGAGGAGGCACCAATTAGATCAAAATACACAAGGATAATATTTATTGTTTCGCAACTGGGTAACTCACAATCACCTTCCCATGAGAGTATATTCACTGAAAGCATCTTTTTTTTGGGGAAAAAAACTGTTGGTGCTGCAGCATTTCATTGGCTGAGGGAAACCAAGACCTGGAGGTGTTATTTCTCTGGGGTGTTTTAAGCCGCCTGGGATGGCCTCTCCGACGGTAAAATTGATTTTATGCAGAAGAGCTTTCCAGAAGTCAGTTATAAACCTATCTATTTTAGAGGGTTTTGGGATGTTTATGAAATGTTGTTATGTGACTTGAACAACCTGATTATTTATAGCTTACTGTGAACATTCTAATCGTACATTATTGTCATTAACCATCAAGAGTCAAAAGGTGTGTGGTAGGTAGATTTAATAACTAAAACAAATACATTTTTCAGGCTGAAAGAAATTTCTTTCTAGCCAAACATAGGATCAAATTATCCATTATATTACAATTATACTGTAGTTAGCAGATATCCTTTTGCTTTTTACCACGGGGAGTGAGAGAGGTTTTAATTAGCAGTTCTTATCTAATGAGTATTGAGGTAATTTAAAATTTTCTGGACTTCTTGATTTTACTGGTATCTCTTTCACAACACACGTAATATGTGTATGATATATGACACATAAGGTATATGACTTAAGGAAGAAAGTCTCAAATAGTTCCCCCCCCCCCGATGGGAAACTGCCCCATAACTAATAGAGTTACTATTGGTGCAAGCAAGGTTTGTTAGGGTCACCTATTCAAAATAAAAATGAATCCCAGTTTCACTAAGAAAAATCAAGATGAGCTGCTGGGTTTAACATAGCTTCATAATCAGCCACATTGAACAGTATTGGATTACGAACATGACCAACTTCAATCCCCTTGGATTCATGGGCCTACTCTAAGTTTAAGTATATCTGCAGCCTTCACACCCACATACACAAAACACAAACAAAATAATGAACCATCTTGAAAACAGCTCAAACAATATTCCAAGAATTAAGCAACTGGCATAACTTTGTGGAAGGATGCTTTCTATTCTGCTTGACTCTGGCTGTTCTGAGTTTTAATAGCAACCCCTAATTGATCTTTTTAACTAAAGATGCTAGGACTTCTACATGCAAAGCACAGACTCTCTCACTGAGCTATGGATCACTGGAACCAAGTCTCTCTCTCTCTCTTACTCTGCCTTAACTCGGGCCCAGCGACTGAATAGGACTGTGCCCTGAGCTGGAAGATCCTCCTTTGAATCCCAGTTCAGCAGCCACAAAGTCGCTGGATAACATTAAAAAATCCATTTTTCTCTTAGCTTCAGGTCTCCAAATAGAATATGTTGTTAATGATATTTATCATTCAGGTAAGTGTGGGATGCTTTGAATACTTGAAATGTGCTATACAAACGCTATTCGTATTTTAACAATTCTCTCAATTGTTTTCTCCCCTGACTATAAACAATGCATATGAAATGTTTTGCTTAACAATCTATCTTAAAGAAATATGCACCTTCTCCATTGCTTGATTTCATTAAAGCACTGATTCATTTGCAGATCAATTTTCAAGCAGCCTTCCAATTGTCCATCTTAATAACTTTGTCAGCATTTTTCCTGCCTATCCCAGCATTTTTTTAAATACATTTATTTTAAAAATAAAAGATCAGAGGTTTGTTGTCAAAAAGTTTTCAATATAAACAACCAACTAGCAAATCCCTCAAGGTAATAACATGGGAAAGCCTCAACTAGAATTTCCAAATACAGACATTTCTGCTAATGCTTCTCCTCCTTCAAAGCAGATTAGTGCCTTCCCAATATTCAGCTCACTACAATAAAGACAAATATACTTCTAATCCTATAACAGAGAAAATCTGTGAATTATGTTGCATTCTAGGCCTTAATCTATTACATACAAGACTATTGTTTTCCATTGGACTTAAGTGTGCCGAACTGTGCTGGATTGTGAAAATTACTTTTAAAGCTGAAATGCACTCTTGAAAATAAATAACAGCATGTAGCCAATCTCAGTCACTACTCCTCTACCTATGAAGGCTAGAAGGAGAATGGTGTCAGTACTGAGACTGTTTTTATCCTACTGTGTTCTTCTTATAAGTTTTAAAGTCTTTTATGCTTCATCTTTAGGAACAAACTCTTTATATTCTAGGAAAAAAATAATAAAGATTATTGAGCACCTAGACACAATCAAATCACAGCACATCTTTCCACTGATTTACAGAGATCCAAAAGAAAGACAGGCCTTTCTTGCAACTGTGATATTCTACATCTTGGGTAGGAACATAAAAGTACAACAAAGACATTAACAATTGCAGTTCAAGCTGGGAGTGACTGTTCTGTTTCAATTCAGTGACACCACTAATGGCTTCTTAGCAGCTCCATGAAATCAACCAGCTGTCAGGCTGATGCATCAGAAGGAACAGTTATGCTCCCCTAAGAAAAAGCAACACATCAGGATGTTTGGCAAAACATCTGCTCCTTTGCACTGCAATTTTATAATAAACATGCAAACAAAGAAATGAAGGAAAAATGGAGAAAGACACCCAGAAAGCAAATATTTCCCTTGCCCCTATATCTAAATTTGAAATAAGTGTCCTTTGAGGAAGTAAATCAGAACAGAAACAAAACCAGCTATTTGTATGGCAGCTCTTAGCATTACACCAAAGTTGTAATGGTTTATTCTACAGATCACCAAAAAGATGGTGCATTATTTAACTGATGTACAAACATACTTTAAAAGTGCTGGTACTTATTTTAAAGAAGAAATGAACACCGAGATATAATCTATAACTAATTCTCTCTCAGACACACAAACACATACATACAATACAAACAGAAATGTTAACAATGTCATGATGTACTGTATATGGTACAACAGCTAACTTTAAAACTGGGTCTCAGTTGGAATGCAAATCTACAATATGGTAAATACATATTGTGCAGTTAAAAAGTCCAAGGAACATATTGCTTAGAATATATTTATCTACTAATTTCAGAGAATAACAACAGTACAGCTAATCACCCATTAAAAGAAAAAAGAAAACCAAGAACTCCAAAATTTCAAACCCTTATATTTACTATCTATTACCACTTTTAGGCACAAAACTACAGAGGCATGCATTAACAGGTTATGTTATTACAACATTTCAAAATCAACATTACTCCAAGAATTAAAAATGTTTTCTTGCCAGAACAGATCTAAACTGTCTGAAATTATTTGAATATTTGAAATGAAACTTAAAATATTTAAGACTTCCAACTCTCCCATGTATACCCAATATGGAAAATTGTTACAATCTAATTTTCTTAGGATTTCATGCTTTACTGATTATATGCATCATAAAATGTGGGCACGGTTTACAATAGGTGTGAGGTATCAAATGTATTAACTGCCATTTTCTTAAACTGCTTATCTTCTGTGGCTCACCATTTATAATCTGTCAAATCTTCCAGGCATTTTTGCATGTATAATTTAAAGCCATCTGTTCTATGTGCTTTTAACTATTTCAACGTTTTCATCTACCTAAGATCCACATAACTGGCAGCCATTCAATTCAACCAAGCCTTCTGAAGTGGCTTCTTTTCAAAGAAATAAAGGGAAAAAAGGGCAGGCTAGAAAGGAAAAGACATATTAACGTAAATAGTTTAATTTTGTAAACATGAAAGCATACCTCCAAATCAAGCACAAAAATACACTAAATCTGTTGTTCAGTTTTAACTGTATTGAAGAACTTGACATATTAAAAAGGTTCCTTTTAATTCCAATTTAACTGTAGTAAATGCTGGGGGTTTTTTTTCTTTTCTTCTACCCACAAAAACAAAGGAAATGCACATTAAACACAAGGAATTTCATGATATCTTAATGCAGATGTTACTGAGATGTTAGAATAAATACAAAACAAATGCAAGAAGCAGGAAAATGGAAGCCTGCTTAATGTTTTTTATTATTTATCAAGTGCTCAATGTTTCATTAAGTTCTGCTCTATGATCAGGATAACTTTATGAAATGAAAAGAGAAGTCTGTTGAAAAATAAATTGAATAATACCTCTGGTCTCCCTTGTCACAAGCAAAGACATCAAGGTGAGATAACGCAATTAAGATGTTTTGTGTTTTAATCTTGTTAGGGAGAAACTGGGAACTTAACATACTAATAGTATTTTTGATAGCCACTGCATCTGGGACACAATCCACAGGTCCTTTCCAGAATGGGGGCAGGGTATGGTATTGGTAAACTAAGAAAACCAATCCACAAACTTTAAAAAAAATGTAGCTACAGCCTGATATACTTTTTTTTGTGCCCACAATTATACCAGAAAGATTATTAAGCACTATTCTCAGCTATACATGGGTCAAGCACAAAACTACAATATTTGCAAATGAAAATAATACTGAGTTTTCACTCAAGTCTTATCCATTGTGTCGTATTACCATTTAAACCTGGTAATTAACAACACAAATATATGGGTGAAAACTGAAACACCACAAAGAATATAGCCTGCCCCAAAGAAAACCAATTCTTTCTCCACCTGTCCCAAAAATTCAGGCCGTACAACTGCTTCAGTGCATTTTATAAATGTAAATTATAACCTTCAATCGTAGTTGAAAACTTGCTCGACCAGAAATCCTTTGAATCCTTTGAAAGAAAACAAACACCCAAGAACGCAACGTTGTAGTAGAGAAAGGAGTAGGGGGGGAATCTCTTTTAAACTTTACATGACGTCACTATCCGTCCTTGTAAGATTGCCTAAACTTTGTGGGTTATTCACCAGGACTTGAACCATTTCATCCTCTTATCCTTTTAAAAGACACATACACACACAGACACGCAGACCCGGACTTGATTTTTTTTTTTTTAAAGCCCAAGATGGCGAAAGGCTTGTTGTTTAGAGGGCAGAAAAATGGAGGATATTGTAATATACACAAAGGGATAAATTTCAACAACTCGGCTAAAGGCAGCAGCTGCGTCTCCGGCTTTATAAGGAAGCAACACACACAAAAGACCGGAGGGGGGGGGGAGAGAAAGAGAGAGGTTGTTGCAGAAAAGAAAGCAGCAAATGCCCCGAGAAGCAGCCACGACTCCCTCCCCCCTCCCCGCAATCCTTCTTAAGCTTTACCCACACCCCGCTTTTTGCAAAGCGGCCGCAGCCTCGGATTCAACGCTGGCCGGGGCGCGTTTTAAAAAAAAAAAGAAGAAAAAAAAAGCATTGAAAGCGGGAGGGGGAGTTGACTGTGAAAGCGGAGGGGAAAGAGACGGGCACGGCCGGGGACCTCGGGGCGAGCGACGAAGCCGCGGGCTCCTCCGTGGCCTCCTCCCCCCGGGGAGTGGGGGGGGTGCCTTCTCCCACTCTTGGGGGTGAGGATGGGTGGTGGGTGGGTAGCCAAAGAGGGGAGAGGGCAACCGCCCCCTAGCTGAGGCTGGCTGTCACCCTCCAAGTCGCCTCAGCAAACGAAGGAGGAAGAAGCGATTCCAGCAGCCAGTCAGGGCGACTGGGCACAAAAGCGCAGCGGCAGAATCTGAAGCGAGGAAGGTCGCGGGCGGGCGGGCACCGAAAAAGACTCTCCAGCCCACCCAGCCACCCCTCAGTCAGAGATTTTTATTTCCAGCCACGGGGGTAGGGTGGGAGGAGATAGAAGGGTGTTGCAAAAAAAAAAAAAAAGACCGCCTGGCACCGAAGGTGTCCCCCCAACCCATGGTGCGGACCCGCGACTCCAACGCCCCGAGCCCGTGTTAATCTACCCGCCCCTCCCGTCTCTCGGGCACAAGGTCAGTTTCACTTTGCACTACTAGTTGAGCCACCGCTAAGGCAGACGCACCGAGCCGGCTACTGATAGTTCTCCCTCGCCTCTCTCTCTCTGTTTGTATATCCGTCTGTGAATGAACGCGTGAAAAGACCGAAAGATAGACGGGCACCCAAGCGAACGCCCCTCGGATGCACAAGCCCAGCAGCGCCCCGGCAACAAAGAACTGCCACAGAGAACCGGCCAGATACTTCCGAAGCTTCTTCCCCACCCCGCGCGCCATCCTCAGTTTCTCTCCGTTCCTTTTCCTCTGCCACTCCCGCCGCGATCCCCGGGCTTGGAAGCCCAAAGCTCGGGGCGCCACGGCCGGCAGCACAACTTGCGGCTTCCCCCTTTGAAGCCACCTTTCCTCCCCCCACCCCCACCCCACCCTCCCCCTCCTCCTCCTCCGGAATCGATTCCAACTCACCTTTGCAATTAAGACGCGGAGCGAGGGCTCGTCTCGCTCCCTCTGCAACAACACGCGCGCACCGCTCCGCTTGTGTGACCTGGATGCTGGGAACGCTGCCTTCCTCCAAACAGGCTGGAGAAGGGAGTGAAGAAAGACCGGGCCGGGGAAAGAGGCGGTTGGAAAAGAGAGAGAGAAAAGGAGGGAGGCGGGGGGGGGGGGGAATCTAAGTAGAAGGGTTCATGATAGATCTAACACGCCTCGCTCCCGCTCCGTCTCTGCTTTTTAGTTCGTTCCAGCGGCGGCAGCTTGAAGCCGAGTCTCCTCTCCCCCTCAAGGTTTATTCAGCTTCACTTCCAGGCGAAGGCTTCGCCGACCCAAAGTGACGTCAACCAACTCGCTCCTCTCTTTCTAACAATGAAAGTTGCTGTTAAAGAGACCGAGGTGGTGGGGGGGGGGGAGAGACGAGAGAGAGAGAGACAGAAAAAGAATTCTTTATCTCTTTTCAGCTTCAGCAATACAGAACCTATCGGGCCAAAGAAGCCGCAACAGCAGGCCGAGAGGGTGTGGGTGGGGGACAGACCCCGGGGGCGCCGTTGCCGCTGGAAGTTCACCCCCTTGCTCTGGCTCGCGTTTCGGACGCGTTTCCTCGAGGAGCATCCTCTCAAGTTTGGAAGAAAGTTGAGCCGCTTTGTTTTGGGCAAGGGGGGAGCAACGCACGCTCGCTCGCCCCAAGAAGGAAGGGGCTGGCCAGACGCGGGATTCCCTCAGGCGGGCTCCCGAAGCGAAGGCATCCTGGGCAGCACGCCGGGAGGGGGGGGAAAAGGGTCGCTAACATTTTTAGGGAAGTGTAAATTGGGGGAAAGGGGGGTGGGGTTGAACGATCGGCGCAGAAAGGAGCCGATCCAAATTCCCTCCGGAGTAGGAGTGTGCATGCTATCTAATGGTACAGGCACACTCGGAATAAGAGGAAAGGGAGAACCGGTGAGCTGGCCGTCCCGTCCCCCCCCCAGGCGATAAATATACTAACTTCCCTCGGCCAATAATAGTCTCCTTTAAATGGAAAGAATATCAAAAGATGTCCCGATAATTCTTTTAAGTAGCATTTTGCATCCTCATTAAGGCGACAGCAAGGCGGCAAAATGTGTTTTCGGTATCCAAGTCATCAGCTCTTGGCCTTTTTGCTATCTATAAACGCATTCCAACATATGGGGAAGTTATAGTTATTGTAGACACAGATATTTTACTCTGTCATTTTCCAGGAAAAATGTAAAATACTTATTTTTTAAAAAAGAATCTGTTTCAATAGTTTCTAAAACCTCTTCTGGCATTGAATTAAAGTCATGCTAAGTCAGGGTTAAAGTACACTGCAAGCAAACCAATGCTTCCTGTAAACTATAAAACATATAACCTTAAACCTACAATGGATGAGAGATTTTGACTAGAAATAGCAAAGTACAGGAAGATATTAATGGTTTTGGTACTCTGAAATTGGAGCATGCAAATTGCTAACAATTGTTTGCCTTGAGTAGGGCCCTCTAAAATCTGAGGTTTTTTTTAACATCAGTTCTGAACAAAAGCTGGTTGCAATATCAAAATTATATGCATATGTAAATACCATTGTCCTGGGTTTCCTTTTCAGACCCTGGCTGTGATTTTAATTGTGCTGGAGGATCTTCATTAGTATTAGCGCATAGAGAGATTTCACAAAGCTGCTTCATTAGGAGAAGAAAAAAAAACACAACTCTTGGCAGGCTAGGTCTTTTTGCATGCAATGAGAATGTCAGCCTTACCTCGGTCATTTGTAACATAATAAGTGCAAGCACAATGATTGCAATGCAAGAACCACTGGGGGAAGGGCTAAATATCCTGCCCATCTAACAAGGCTATCTGTAAAGCTCCTCATTACACAGGAAAATGTATTCCAAAAGAAAATAAATGTAGAAATAATGTCTTAGCAAGGTGACAAAATCTCAGTTCATGATCTACAATTTTAATTGTGCAATTGGTGGTGGTTTGTTTCATTCCTAGTATTCACTTTCAGCAGCAAAATTGTGCTAGCATTTATTGATTTTTTTTTGGTGTGTGCTGCCACATTCCCGGAATACAGATTTTAATCATTTCACTATTCCACACTCGGTAATTTCATTAAAAAACTGGAGCCTTCCATCCTCAGAAAAGCATTTAATTTCAATGACACACAATTTCTCTTAGCAGTGAACTGTCTGAACAGTAAAAGCTGGCCTATAGTTCAAATGCATAATTTAATCCTGAGTTTCTCCATGCTCTGCATTCCTTTGAAGCTATAATTTGGGTAACTACCTAATAACAGTAATAAGAACAATGATTTCCTTATAATATATTATTAACCCACATTTAATTAACTCAAAGGCCAAAGTCTATACATGTTTGATTGGGTCACTAGTTCTATAACCTCAGAATTTACTAATAATATTCCTGGAGTTAAAATATGGCAGAAGAATATAATTATAAAAATAGACAATTAGATATCTCACTCAGAAAGCTATGGATCAAAAGCTAACACCTTTCTTAGAAAATTAGTTTTTGCCTCTCTTTTAAAAAAAGACAACTGGGTTTTAAAATACACAAAAGTAAACAAGGTTTATGCACAGAGTAAATGGTAAGAGTTTTCAAATCCTGGAAAAAACACCATCATTGGAAGAAAAATCTCAGCTAATAATGTCAGGATAAAAACTGTCAACCACATGTAATACAAAAGGTAAAGAAAAGTCATTTTGTTGGATTGAAAAGTGCAGTATAAAATGTTTATAGTGCTGCAATCCTAAAAATTGCATTGCTGCAAATCTAACTATAAAGGAACAACTGCCATCTTAGCAAGCATCAAAAATTTTGACATTGTTGGATTGTTATCTGGAACAAAACACTTGGTCATCTAGATACACAGAAATCAAGTGTTTGCTTAGTAACTATCATATATCTTAAGATACTATCCCATTCAGAAGAACAACATTATAGGCAAGCCTCCATCTTTCCCATGCTTTGCTTTTTCAAACGTTACAAGGCATTGAAACAATATTTGCTTCCATTCACTGGAAAGCAAACTATTGGAATTGGGTATGGAGGCTTCAGTTTGCATTTTAAAGTATAATAATATCCACTAATTGTGTTTGTAGTCAAAAATCAAGTGGAATTCCCATACAAAAAGTGATAGCTATTTTTGGCTTTCAGCTCTTGGGCTCTCAAAATTAATTGTCCCCATGGAAAAAATATATCAAAATGCCTGTTATTGTATGATATCCATATAAGATATAATTCTTTGTTGCATTATGAGTGCATATAAGTATAATATTGCTAAATAATTCCTAAATATGACTTCTCATCATAATCTGGGGGGGTTTTTTCTTCCAAAAATAGTGGGAAAGTATCTGGGCTGAATGAATTAAGTTTAAACTCATTTCCATCTTTCCAAATTTTCACCCTTTGTAAAAACACCACTGATATGCCACCTCCTATTTTGGTCCCCTGTTCTTTGCTGTCTCTGCCTTCCTTCTCCAGGAGATGTTTTGACATGCTTCCGTCAATTTTCTGCAATCTACCTAACGGTTACTGACTGTATGGAAATAACTGGAAGAAGACACCTGCTGCAATCATAGAAAAGGGAATTCTTGGAACGTTACCTAGATTTGACATATGTAAAAGAACTCTGTGCATTGATATGTATTTGGTGTGCAAAGCATTCATAGCAAGGTTGTTTTTTTCCATATTAAATGTGTTTTTTAAGTTTTGTGTGCTGGCGAATTAATATTTAATTAATTGTGGTGTAACTCTTAAAGACCATTGTTTTATTTGAAGTAAGGGTTTCCCAAATCAACATTAGTATTTGGCACTGCTGTTTGTTGAAGGAACATAATAGGGAATGAGTCTTGTCCAATGAGTCTTGTCCTTCATTATTAATTTTCTAGTTAAACCTCCAAGGAACTAGACATTTTCTGGGTGCCCAGTCTAAAAACAACAATGAGTTCACTGGCTTTAGGAAACAAGAACCCCGATGTGTGCAATCATGTCAACAGGAAAGGAAAGGCCTGCATCTGCAAGATTATTTCCAATTTGTGTGACCTGCTGCTGAAATCTGCCACATTTTGATATGTTTTGCAATGCTCGCAATGCACATGGTTAGAGCAGTTGCATGATAACAATGAAGAAGCTATTGGAAAGTATATATTATGTGCAGTAGGGAAGCAAAGTTAGACATACTTAGCCAGAAGTTAGATCCACTGAACCCAGTGGGGTTTATTTCTTATTAGACCCCTATGGGATTTCCCTGTGAGAACATAACATGGGGGGGGGATCTGCATCGACCATGTTTCTAGTAAAAGATGGAAGCATTTATAGGAAGGACGTGCTATGAATTGGAAAGAAAAAGCACTATAGTAGGTTTATTTAAAAAGCTAAATATTTCATTCAATTATGGTGCAATCTATGCCTTAAAATATTATACTTATAAGTAAGACCTCAGTGGAAAGCTCTAAAAGCATAACTTTTGTGCTCAGAAAATTTACTCTGGGTTTAAGAGCTTTACTTTTATCTCAGATACTTGTTGGCACAGAAGAGCTTATGCTCTCTGACGGCTATTTATACAGTTTAACATGCCTAAGTATTCCTGCCTTTATGCTGTTACACTCCCTGGTTTATGATGTCACCCTAGAGTAGTCAAATGAATGCGGAGCTACTTCATTTCCCTATAATCAAAGAGTACAGAAGGACAAGAAAGCTCATGAATACATAAAACACAACTTTAATAGCTTTGCAGCTAGATTGATCTGTTGTTGATCACCGTGACTTGCCTGTTCTGAAATAATTATGCTGCTAGAAATGAGCCTGAAAGAAATTCTACAGGAAAGAGAAGCCCCATAAATGGGTTTTGTGATTTACAGAACATGAAGGGTGGGCTTTTCAGAGGTGGGAGTGTAGAGATTGGATCCACATCTGAGAGACAAAAACAGCTTTTCTTTCCAAGGATTGCATTTTGAGCAGAGGGAATCTTTCATTATGCCATTATTTAGTATTTTTTTAGTATTTATTTGATTTCTCAATCACTTACAAGATACAGGTATAAGAATAAATATAGTTTTTTTATTTAATTTGTCAATCGCTTACAAGATACAGGTAGAAGAATAAATATAGTTTTTTTATTTGATTTGTCAATCGCTTACAAGATACAGGTATAAGAATAAATATAGTTTTGAATACATGAGATAGATACTTACAAGAATAAAACAACAATAGGACAGGGGCGGTAGGCACAATTGGTGCACTTATGCATGCCCCCTGCAGGCCTCTTAGGAAGGGGATGAGGTCAATAGTAGACAGTCTAAGATTAAAGTTTTTGGGGTTTGGGGAAGAAACCACAGAGTCAGGTAGAGTATTCCAGACATTGACCACTCTGTTGCTGAAGTCGTGTTTTCTGCAGTTAAGTTTGGTGCGGTTAACCTTGAGTTTGTATCTATTGTGTGCTCTTGTTTTGTTATGATTAAAGCTGAAGTATTCATTTGCAGGTAGGACATTGCAATGTATGATTTTATACACTATATTTAGATCAGACCAGAGGTGGCGTAGTTCTAGATTTTCTAGGTCTAGTTTCAAGTCTGGCGGCATAAGATATTCTGCAATGAGTAGAGGAGCGGAAAACTCTTCTTGTGAAATATTTCTGGACTTTTTCAATTGTGTTGGAACCCAGATACATGATATGGGTTCCAGACTGATGAGCTGTATAGGTCTAGCAAATGTTTTGTATGCTCTAGTTATAGGGAAAGGGAACTAGTGTACATTTAGGATAATAAAATCAAGGTAAGGTTTGTATCCTGCATAAATAAAATTGACATCAATATTAATACAATCACTTGTTATTTGGGTTTCAGACCTAATTCTTTTAAAGGCTTTCTGCACCACCAGTTTTGGGACTCTTCTGATTAGATGATCTGAGATGATTTTGGAAGTACTACATTGTTACTACATTGTAATTCCAAAACCCAGTACTAAGAGAGAGTGGTTCTGCCTAATGGTTCTACAAATTTTTCAGATTTTTGAAGTATTTACATGAAACCATGAAGTTGGGCTACCTGGAGATGTGGGTTAAAATTTCACTGATATATGATGACATCTGTTACTTTTCAAGTAAAGCAATGAATAGTCTGAACAATTTTGCAGGAAGACAAATGAGCTAAAAGCCAATATTCTGAAATTCCATCAGGAAAAGATGATGCTTAATCTTCTCAAGAGGGAGTAGTGCCAAGGAAACTTCTATAACTCCAAAATGGGGCAGCAGATGCTCATTCCTTTATGATTTTATTACAGTATAGGGGCCATGATCCATATTGGCTTCTGGTCCTTTCCCTGCCTAAATTTAAGCTACTGTTTTTCACTTTGGAAGTCCCAATCAGTTTATAACCAATTACCTGAAGGAGTTTCTCCTCCTATGGCCTTCTTTGGGAGCCTCTACAGAATGAAGTACTGTAATGCAACTGGTTCTTAAAGAGTAGCTCTGGTAATTTCTTTTGCAGTGGTTCTCCCAAGTCTGTCTGATGCTAAACCGGGTTTTTTTCAAATAGCCTTTTATTCTTCCAGGTTTCTCAATAACAATAGTTGGATATACACAGGCACACTAAAAAAAAGTTATTTGCAGCATGACTGCGCTATCCTTGCTACAATTTCTTGTTTTAGATTGTACCTGAGTTTATAATTTTAAAAAATGTATTTTACACTTTAAACAGATTTGCTGATTTGAACAAATATGTTAATCATATCAAAATCTCAGAAGCTATAATAGCATGAGGCTGGAAAATGACACCCTTTTTAGGAGCATCAGTGGTGTGTGGTTTGGGATAGGAAATAGTTTCTCTACCATAGAGATTGCACTTGAAAAGAAGATGTCTCTATTTTCATTGCAACTTAAAAACTGCCTGATTTTTCCTCTAAAAAGAGGCTTCTTTGCAGACCTCTTAGCTTCACAACTTCATTTCTCAAGAGGAGACTCCTGAGCCAGGTAGCCATTAAGGGCACTGCCTATTATTTGTTGTTTGACTGATTATTGGATTTATACAGAAAAATAGTTCCAGCAGTGAATTGCTGATGTGTACTATTTGTTAAATTTTTGAATTAGCCTTTCTTTTCCTACAGAAATCCAGGAAAGAGTCCTTGTCAAATTTTCTTTGCACAGTTCATTGTTAATTCAGACCACACAGTTGTTAGCATTTGTATTACAGTGATAGAAAAATTAATATTTTGATTAAACATTATAATAGAATAAAATATTAATGTTAAATATTAAATATATTATTTTTCCTATTATTGTCATTACCAATGTTTAATGTTAATAATTTAATAAAGTAATCATGCACATAAACACAACATACTTTATAAAATTAAGATTAAACTTATGCATAATTGGAATATAAGCAACTATAACGTAATTATAATTAAAATTATATATATATACACACACACACACACACACATATGTATGTATGTATATGTATATGTATATGTATATGTATATGTATATGTATATGTATATGTATATGTATATGTATATGTATGGCATTCAGCTTTGTTCGGGTATTTTCCCACGTCATTATAATTGTGCTTTTAAAGTTGTAGCAACGTTTTGGCAGAATCTCATCTGCCATCATCAGGCTTCTATACATATACACACAAACACACACACACAAATTATAGAACTATAAAAATACAAGTTGAATGTGCTTAGAGAACTACAGTAGTCTGTGGGGAAAAAATTGCACTGTTCCCTTATCATCCCAATAGACAGGCAAACATTCCTAGAGAGTAGAAGCATAAAAATTGCCCTTTGTTACTCACACCATCAAAGAACTTAAGTGCACATATTTTTCTGCAGTTTTCTATATTATATCACTTGAACAAGCCTGCTCATTTGAGATGGCACACTTCCATTTGTTGCAAGCTACACCAGCAATTCATTGACTATTTTGCAGAAAAAAATCACACCTGTATAGCTGAAGCAGGGCTTACCATTACTGCTGGCATCTATAAGACTACCCTTTTACCTTGAATATCAATAATAGCACAATGAATATAATATTTCCCTTCCAAATAGAAGATAGCTGATTGGAAAGCCAGCATAATTTTTAAAAACGATTTTATTTCTGATTTTATTACTTTTCCCTCCACTTTATTTAAAACAACTAAACAAAAGACTTCTGTGAAATTTGGAGTACAATCCTTATACATCAAGTAATTGGGGAAATGATGATACAGTGTATCATTGGAGCTTCATTTAAAAAAAAGCACAGAGAAGAATAATAGGCTTAGGAAAAGAAAAAAAAATAAACCTACATTTTTGCCACATTTTGAATGAAAATCTTATGTTTATGAAACAAGAATTATAGCTTTTGTGTAAGTAGCACACTTGTGACAAAATGGATCTAAAAGAGATTAGAAGAAACACTTCAATGAGATTTTGCTTGTTATGCCTACATGTATGTACATTTTAATATGTGCATATTGTGAGAGATACCCACATGCACACAAATACATATCTAGGAAGATCTGCCTGCAGGAAAGAAAGTGATTGGTCTCCTAAAACAAAAGATGGGAGAGCATAGCAGGGGTGGAATTATCCAATGGGAAGCTATGGTAACCTGCTGTCTTATTGAATACTTTGCAACCTGTTGTGGAAATGTGACAGTTCAGGGAGAACTTTCTTAAAATGGTTTACAGTCAAGCCAGCATGAGCACATGACAGGAGAACTATCAAAGATAAGTCTGGATATGCCCAATTATGATTCCAAGCTTACATAACATTACAAACTAAGTAATACAATTTGGCATCAGTGTAACCAAAAGTCTCTGAAACTTCCTCAAAAATAGTCCCATATAATAGTACAATACAGTTGTCTAAGGTTACAAAGGCATGGATAATAGTCATCAGGCTATACTGGTTCAGAAAGGTATGAATTCCTCACTAAAGATTTATCTCTTGAGAGAAATAGATTTGCCTTCACCATATTCAGGTTAATATATGATTTTCATTGTTTCTGCTGGCACTTGTTTCATTATTTCCCCCTTCTTTTTCTGAGAATGAGGCACCAGCCCAAGAATCCAACTTTTGCTGTTTCTCTTATATCTGTCCCTGACCATCATAAACATTGAAGGCAGTATAATGCTCTGCATGATCCGAAGCCTTATGATTATTCTACAATGGGTCACAACTAAAATTCCATTTTAATCTGCTCATCTGTATCCATTCCACATTAGAATTTTGATCATGCGAGCATGGAAATGCTGCAACGGTCATAAGTCACTTTTTTCAGTGCCATTGTAACTTTGAATGGGCGTTAAATGAATGGGTTGTAAGCAGGGATGGGATTCAAATTTGTTAATAACCGGTTCTGTGGGCGTGGCTTAGGTGGTAGGTGTGGCTTGGTGGTCATGTGACTGGGTGGACATGGCTTGGTGGTCATGTTATTGGCTGGGCGTGGCCAACTCAATATCACTCACATCGAGGCACGCATCTCCTCGCCTGGCCTCTTAAGACTGTGGGGATGCTGCAACAGTCATAAGTGTGAAAAATGGTCATAAGTCATTTTATTCAGTGCCATTGTAACTTTGAATGGTCACTCCACACAAACAAAGTACCAACAAAGGAGGGGAAAGAAACCTCCAGAGACGTTCCAGAGACAGGAAGTCTAGTCCTGCCAAGAATGTAGTAAGGGTTAATGGAGAGGCAATTTCTGTAAGCAACACCAGAATGTTTCCTTCCTGCCTTCCTTACAGGATTAGGCCAGTCATTTCTTCTAACAACCGGTTCTCCAAACTGCTTAGAATGTTAACAACCAGTTCTAGTGAATAGGTACGAACTGGTAGAATCCCACCCCTGGTTGTAAGTCAAGGACTATCCGTACTTAAAGAGACCAGCAACACAACATAACAAAATATAGAAGACTATATGTACTGTAGTACACTTCACAGTGATATAGTCAGCTTTGGACTTGACTTATAGGAGCACTATTGAGCACAATAACTGGCCACTATTACTTTACACAACATACATTAATTATCTCAGCGGTTCTTAAAATAATCCTGATATAATAGATCAGTTCAGGTAGTCCTTGACTTAAGACCATAGTTGTGTTCAAAATGTCTGTTGTTAAGTAAAACATTTGTTAAGTGAGTTTTGCCCCATTTTATGACCTTTCTTGCCACAATTGTTAAGTGAAATACTGCAGCTGTTAAGATAGGAACACAGTTGTTAAGTGGATCTGGTTTCTCCATTCACTTTGCTTATCAGAAGGTCACAAAATGTGATCATAAGAGCCCAGGACACTGCAACTGTCATAAATATCAGTTGCCAAATATCAGAATTTTAATAATGTGACCAGGGAGATGCCGCAACGGTCATAAGTGTGAAAAACAGTCATAAGTCACTTTTTTTTCAGTGCCACTGTAACTTCAAACAGTCACTAAATGAACTGTTGTAAGTCAAAGATTACCTGTATTTTTATTTTAGGATTACCAAAAGATTAATTCAAAAGTGTCTTTCCACTCAGTCTTTCCTTAAGGTTTGTTTAAAGCCTCTGTAGCTTAGGAAAGCTTACACAAAAGACTTCCTGACACTCATGGCTGCAACATCATTAGTGGTTTCAATATTTTTTTTAAAAAAGCTTATGTTTGAATAATATTCTAAATGGTATCTTGCTTTGGCTCATGTTTCAAGTAAGATGACAAATAAGGATTATGACAATGAGCAGTAAAGAGGCATAGGATTATACACTTCTTCTCACCTGCTTCCTTTCTCATGGAGTGAAAGACAAGCCTGCGCATCTTCTTCACAGCGAATTGTACTTTTCTTATTCCCTTTAATAAGGCAAAATCCATGACTTGTATCGATCATACTGAGCCACATCAAGAAGAAACCAGAGTATGACTCTAATCTCTTTTTTAACTAAGCAATGGAGATGGGAGAAGGGAATTGACGCTTATGGCCAATATGATCTGATTTGTTAATGCATCAGAAATAAGCTTTTAATTTTTGTTTTAGTACTTGAAGAGTCTAAATTACAGTTTCTCAACTTCAGCAACTTTAAAAAGTGTGGACTTCAACTCCCAGAATTCCTCAGCAGTTACGGTTTATTTGTTTGCTTATTTCTGGCCTTTAGATGTTTGCATTGAAGACTCACTTTGCTGTTTTGTCCTTAAAACCATTCTGGAAAGTTTCCATCTTCCAGAACAGAACAAAGGGTCATGCAAGAATGATGGGAGAAGGGGAGTCGATTCCATCCATACTGTAGGTGGAAACTATTGGCAGCAGCACTGAAATTGTAATGGTTGTACATATACATAAATAATTACATTTCAAGATAAGGTATATAATATGAACAAAGAGTACAGAGAGGGAGAGAGAGAGAGAATCATCCCACAACACTAAGGAATTCTTATCATTTATTTTCTTGTTTATCTGTGAAATATTTGCTACTAGCTCACCTTGGTAAAAACTGATGAGCTGGTTCATGCTTTGTTTAAAGCTGCCTGGTTACTAGAGACAAATTTGATTTTGGGGGGAAAAAAGTGTGTGTGTGTGGAGGGGGAATTTAGGGAAGGGACGACTCCTAAGCCCTCTCTCTGGTCTGCAGTTCCCCTGCATTTCATCTCCCTCCACCACTTTTAGTACCTGAACTCAGACAAAATAAAATAATACTTTAAAGGTAGTTTACAAGATTGCATTTATACAACAGAAATAGCCCCCTTCTTGTACTCCTGCCTTTTGTGTAGGAAAACTCCAGTTTAAACAAATACGTTTGCTACTTTAAAAAAAAAAATAGCATTGCCTTCGTATTATCCTTATGATTCTTATTGATTGTGATGCAATTGACCCACTTAGGATATGATCCCAAGCTGATGTAATGGTCCTTCAAGTCAACCTTGGCTCCAGGTGACCTCATGGACACATGGTACCTGGTTCAATAGTAGCAACTGTGAGAGAGATCTTGGAGTCCTAGTGGACAATCAGTTACATATGAGCCAGTAGTGTGCTGCAGCTGCCAAAAAAGCCAACCCAGTTCTAGGCTGCATTAACAGAGGAATGGAATCAAGATAATTTTATAATGCTTTGGTAAGACCACACTTGGAGTACTGCATCCATTTTGGTCGCCACAATGATGTAGGTGAAAGATGTAGAAAAAGTGCAGAGAAGAGCAACCAAGATGATTAGGGGACTGGAGGCTCAAACATATAAAGTATGCTGCTGGAATTGGGTCTCGTTTAATGAAAAGAAGGACTAGGGGTAACAAAGCAGTGTCCCAATATCTCAAGGGTTGCCACAAAGAAGAGGCACCTGAGGACAGGAGAAGAAGCAATGGGTAGAAACTAATCAAGGAGAGAAGCTTCCTAGAACTAAGAAGAAATCTTCTGACAGAAGAATTAATAAGTGAAACAACTTGCCCCCAGAAGTTGTGAATACTCGAACACTGGACATTTTTAAGAAGAAATTGGACAACCATTTGCCTGAAGTTTCCTGAAGCTTAAGTAGGGGATTGGACTAGAAGAACTCCAAGGTCCTTTCCAACTCTGTTATTCTATATTCTATATCAGGGGTAGTCAACCTTTTTATGCCTACCGCCCACTTTTGTATCTCTGTTAGTAGTAAAGTTTTCTCTAACCGCCCACCGGTTCCACACTAATGGCGATTTATAAAGTAGGGGACGAAACCCCTACCACCCACCATGAAAGCTGGAATGCCGACTAGTGGGCGGTAGGGACCAGGTTGACTACCACTGTTCTACATCCATGCACTTTTCTGGAAAGGATTTGATATCCTCTTTCAGAATGTTTTTCAACTCCTAGTCCAAGGCGGAGAGGCAATGACTGGCCTAAAGTCACCCAACTGGCATTCATGAGTAAGGGATGACTAGAACCCAAGACTGTCTTCTCCTAGGCCAGTACATTTAAGCACTACAGTTACACAAACTCAGGATCTCAATAAGTGCCACCATATACAAGGAATTGCACAAAGAGCCCTGGTGGCGCAGTGGTTAGAATGCAGTATTGCAGGCTACTCTGCCAATTGCCAACAGTTTGATCATAACTGGCTCAAGCTTGATTCAGCCTTCCATCCTTCCAAGATCAGTAAAATGAGGACCCAGGTTATTGGGGGCACTATGCTGACTCTGTAAACCTCTTAGAGAGGGCTGCAAACCACTATGAAGTAGTATATAAGTCTAAGAGCTACTGCTATTATTAATGAAGCCTTGGAAGGGAGTGTGCAGGTGAAGGCGTTAGAAAAGGTAGGATTCAACCTATTTTCTCTGGACACGGTGATCCCAATGCAGATCAGGGTACGTGGGTAAACTTTTAAATACAAAACAGAGGGGAAATGACTGGCTTCATAATTAACACAGCTTGGAATTCAAAAGCCCCCAAATTAAAACATTGTTCGTCTCCAGAGGGAGCAGTCATATTAGCCCCAGTGGGCTCTTATCATATTTCTCTGCATTCCAAAGGTCCTGCCATGTTTTAAACAGCAGAAATTCAGAAGTGTTTCAATTCACGTGCATTCACAGCACATTGCAAAACATTTTTCAATGCCAATTGCTTGTTTCATAGCCAGAGTTTTAGGATTTCCTGCCAGTCTGCAATTTCTTCACCCAAACAGATTTTCAGCATAACTGGTTTGATTTCTCCAGTTTTTAATGCTCTTTTGGAATGCTGGGTCAGGGCAGATCAGTCCTTTCTTCCACCATCCGCTATATTTCACTCAACTTCATTTAAAACTTCCATGAAAGCTTGAAAAAATTCTTGGGGCACAGTTATGCGTCCAATCATTTTCAAACAGGCAGTGCTAATAATGCTTAATCATCTTAGTTTGCATTTGGAGAGACTAATACGAAGCAACACTTAAGAGCTTTTAGATGCACTTAGTATCACTGTAGTATAGGTAGTCCTTGACTTACAACTTTTCTTTAGTGACCCTTTGAAGTTACAACAGCACTGAAAAAAGTGACTTACAACTGATCCTCACACTTACAACCGTTGTACTATTCCCATCATCACGTGATCAAAGTTGGGCACTTGGCAACCGGCATATCTTGAGGAAGTTGCATCATCCTGGGGTCACGTGATTGGCCTTTGTCACCTTCTCAGATGTCTTCCGGCAAGCAAAGTTAATGATTTCACTTAACAACTGCATTGTTGTGCTTAACAACAGTGACAAAAAGATCATAAAATTGAGTGTGACCCACTTAATAACCATCTTGCTTAACAACAGAAACTCTTATCCCAATTGTGGTCTTAAGGTCTACCTATAACACATATCCACAATTCCTCCTTGTCGAGGATTTAAAAGACCCACCAACACTGCCCAAAAACTCTGATTAGATTTAGGTATGGTTGAACATCTCAAAAAAGCTGTTTCCCACAATACCCTGATAAAAGCAGTAATCTGCAGAGAGATGATTTGTCCTGTCTGCATTCATGTCTTTTCCTTCCTCTTCATCTGATCCCCACAACTTCTTTTAATTAACTCCCCTTTGTTTCAAGTTGTGTTTAAGCCATTTAAATTCATTACTATCCCCTATAGATAATTTTTGGCAAGACTCGGTGAAGGGAAAAAAATGCCTAAAGCACTTTCTGGCATTGAGTAACAACTAATCTGGGGTTCTGTGTGAAGTCACAGGAATTCTCACATGTGAGAAAATTTATGTTGTGTTTGAACTTTATTGCATGTATGATCTGCATTGCCTTCTTAAAAATTACTTTGCTCCAATCCCAATGTTGGCTCCTTAAAAATCAAATAAAAATTAATCTTTCATAGAATAGTTGGACTGAAAGGAAATAAAAACCTACTCCTGGAATTTATGTAATAATCGTAATGCAATTATTAATAATGTAGAAACAAAACAAGGAATCTATCCAAAAGGAAGTAAAAGCAGAAAAATGGTGTCTAAATGTAAAACATGTTCAATTGTAAAAAGAAAAGGATTATATAATTTGCAGAAGACAAAGTTAAATATAGAAACCAGGGACACCACATACAATGATGGCAACCATTTTAGACGGTTTTTAAAACTTAGGAGAAATCCAAAATTTTCAGAGGTTTCTTGGTGGACATGAGAGTTATATGCTATTTGTTAAGGCACAGGGCAGAAAGCAGGAGACTGTGAGTTCTAGTCCCTCCTTACCTGTGAAAGTTGATTGGGTGACCTTCAACTGGTCTCTCTCAACCAAACCCACCTCACAGGGTTGTTGTTGTGGGGAAATTAGGAAGAGGAAAGTGTTATGAACTAATAAAACGCTTAAATAAAGTTTTATCAAACCTTTAGAAAATAGCAGGGTTCTAATCCTGCACTTCTGATTGGCCGATAATAGCGAGATCGGATTGGTCCGCTCAGGAGAATGTGATTGGCTGTTAACGAGCCATTCTCATTGGTTAAAGGGGTTAACACTCCACGTTTCTCATTGGTTACTAGATCAGCAGCTTGCCTATAAAAAGGCTGCTGCTGCCCTAGGTTTTTGCTCTGTTCAGAATGATTAATAAAGAGTTGAAGTTCACTGTTCATCGTCTCATCTCCACTTCTTGCGCCCATGCGCAGAACATAACACTGGCGACGAGAATGGGATGCGGAGACGTCAGAGCTGACTGAACACTACAGAGCACCAAACAGAGCACGTGGCTGAAGGCGCATCAACGGCGGAAACCATGTCCGGCGGCACCATACCACCCGCTCCATTCGACCTGGCACAAGAAGACTGGGACTCACACATGGACCGGTTCGAGATGTTTCTGGAGACCAACAACTTGAAGGATGCCACTACTGGAAAAAAGTGAGTGGTATTCCTGACTCACTGCGGACCTGCCGTTTTTAAGATGGCTAAGGCACTGGCGAAACCGGCTGAGGTGAAATCCATGGACTGGGACGTCCTCGAGCCCCTCCTACGGGCCCACTATGCACCTACCATACCAACGCTTGTCCAAAGACATGAATTTTACCAGAGAGACCAGCGGAAAGGAGAAAGCGTTGCAGATTTCATCACGGATCTCCGGAACCTGGGAGGCCTCTGCGGGTTCGCTGACCTCGAAGAAGCTCTAAGAGACCGAATAGTTCTGGGTTTAGATGCACCTCACGTAAGTAGGTGATGGCGAAAGGCGACATCAGCCTTGCAGATACCATCGCTGACGCTACTGCAGCAGAAGCAACCAGGAAGTCAGCTGCCCGAATGCGCCGCACCAATGCCCCACTCCGCCAACTTGCCGGTGAAACCTCACCTCACCTAGAGGGACATACAACGGCAACCCACCCTGAGGACCTTGAATCATCATCAGAAAGCAATGAGGAAGAGGTCAACCAGCTCCAGTCTGAACAAGACCAACGCCACCAGCGTAATCAGAGACTGCAGCATCAATGCGCAGGTTGTGGGGCAAACCACCACGATCGGACTGCAAATTCCTTGATGCACTCTGCCGTTCCTGTGGGAAAAGAGGCCACATCGCAAAGGTCTGCAGAAGCAAGCGAGAGTCCAGTCCAAGCTGGAGGGAGAATAACCTCTGCCGGGAGACAGGCAAACCACCTGGAAATCGGGACCTCCTGAACCACAAATGGAACAACCACCACTACAGAAATTGAGCACCTGCCACTTCAACGAGACGAGAAGAGGCACACCAAACTATTACTATCGGCCACGCTTCATCGCTAGATGCAAGAA